>JAWPHD010012673.1:0-74168 GCA_037043455.1 Cyrtodaria siliqua
GGAAAACTGCGTGTACACACCGTGTATAAATGTGTGCTACTATAGGTCAATTTACAGACACATATGATTTTTAAGTTGTAGTTTGAACAGTTTACTGATGTATGCCCTAACCGCGTACAAATAAATGCACCTAGGCAAACTGATACTCTGTTAGGCGTGGAGGCAGCAATACATATAACATAAATATAATAACAAACTGATCGCAATCACCTTTTATCATGCAGATGAACTTATTTTCGGGAGATACTGAAAAAAAACCACCTATTATGGCGTCTCTCACGCCAGGCATGACTAGTACACCATGTAGAACAAGAAAATCGGTAGAACCGATGGCTGCTCCCCGAAATGTATCATCGACTTATCATACGGTCTTGTATAACACAGTAGCATTCAATTTGCTGTTCCATTATATGCTCCAGACAAGAAATTATAAAGGGCAATAACTCTAATTTGAATGGAGATTGGTTGTAGATCTCTGCACGTTCTCTCATTGCCCTTTATCATTGTGTGAAGTTTCATTGCAGTCCCATTAGATGTTTTTTAGTTATTCTACGGACATGCATTATAAGTATACAATTCCAAAGGGCGATAACTCTATTTTGAATTAAGATAGAGTTATGGTTTTGTGCTCTACACTTTCTCTCACTGCTCTTTATCATTGTGTGAAGTTTCATTACAGTTCCATGAGTGGTTTTTAGCTCTACTGGCCTTTGGCCAGCAGAGCTTATGGGATGGTGTGTTGTCCGTTGTCCGTCGTCCGTCGTCCGTCCGTCGTCCGTTAACTTTTCTTGTGTACACTCTAGAGGCCACATTTCTGATGCAATCATCATGAAACTTTGTCAGAATGTTTGTCTCAATGAAATCTCGGTCAAGTTCAAAAATGGGTCATGTGGGGTCAAAAACTAGGTCACTAGGTCAAATACTTGAAAAAACTTGTGTACACTCTAGAGGTCATATTTGTTACCCAATCTTGATGAAACTTTGTCAAATTGTTTATCTTAATTATATCTTAATCAAGTTCGGAAATGGGTCACATGAAGTTAAAAACTAGGTCACTAGGTCAAATATTGGAAAAACCTTGTGTACACTGTAGAGGCCATATTTTTGACCCGAGCTTGATGCAACTTTGTCAGAATGTTTGTCTTAATTATATCTTGGTCAAGTTTGAAAATGGGTCACATGGGGTTTAAAACTAGGTCAATAGGTCAAATACTTGAAAAACCTTGTGTACACTCTAGAAGCCGTATTTCTGACCCAATCTTGATGAAACTTTGTCAAAATGTTTGTCTTAATTATATCTTGGTCAAGTTCAAAAATGGGTCACGTGGTGTTAAAAACTAGGTCACTAGGTCAAACTTTGGAAAAACCGTGTGTACACTCTAGAGGCCATGTTTTTGACCCGATCTTGATGCAATTTTGTCAGAATATTTGTCTCAATTATAGCTTGCTAAAGTTCGAAAATGGGTCACACAGGGTCAAAAACTAGGTCACTAGGTCAAATACTTGAAAAACCTTGTGTACACTCTAGAGGCCATATTTCTGACCCGATCTTGATGAAACTTTGTCGAAATGTTGTCTTAATTATATTTGGGTCAAGTTCGAAAATGGGTCCCATGGGGTCAACAACTAGGTCATCCGTCCGTCCGTTAACTTTTGCTTGTGTACACTCTAGAGGCCACATTTCTGATGCAATCATCATGAAACTTTGTCAGAATGTTTGTCTCAATGAAATCTCGGTCAAGTTTAAAAATGGGTCACGTGGGGTCAAAAACTATGTCACTAGGTCAAATACTTGAAAAAAACTTGTGTACACTCTAGAGGTCATATTTGTTACTCAATCTTGATGAAACTTTGTCAAATTGTTTATCTTAAGTATATCTTGATCAAGTTCGGAAATGGGTCACATGAAGTTAAAAACTAGGTCACTAGGTCAAATATTGGAAAAACCTTGTGTACACTGTAGAGGCCATATTTTTGACCCGAGCTTGATGCAACTTTGTCAGAATGTTTGTCTTAATTATATCTTGGTCAAGTTTGAAAATGGGTCACATGGGGTTAAAAACTAGGTCACTAGGTCAAATACTTGAAAAACCTTGTGTACACTCTAGAAGCCGTATTTCTGACCCAATCTTGATGAAACTTTGTCAAAATGTTTGTCTTAATTATATCTTGGTCAAGTTCAAAAATGGGTCACGTGGTGTTAAAAACTAGGTCACTAGGTCAAACTTTGGAAAAACCGTGTGTACACTCTAGAGGCCATGTTTTTGACCCGATCTTGATGCAATTTTGTCAGAATATTTGTCTCAATTATAGCTTGCTAAAGTTCGAAAATGGGTCTCACAGGGTCAAAAACTAGGTCACTAGGTCAAATACTTGAAAAACCCTGTGTACACTCTAGAGGCCATATTTCTGACCCGATCTTGATGAAACTTTGTCGAAATGTTGTCTTAATTATATTTTGGTCAAGTTCGAAAATGGGTCCCATGGGGTCAAAAACTAGGTCACTAGGTCAAATACTTGAAAAACCTTGTGTACACTCTAGACGCCATATTTTTGACCAGATCTTGATGAAACTTTCTCAGATTGTTTATCTGAATTATATCTTGATCAAGTTTCAAAATGGGTCACATGGGATTAAAAAACTATGTCACTAGGTCAATATTGGAATTTGCTTGTGGGCACTCCAGAGGCCACAATTTTGATCTATAGGAGAAGAGAGCTATATCTAGCTATATCTATCTAAATCTATAAGAGCTGTTTTAGCCAGTAGAGCGTCCACAGGCCCTCTTGAGCCTCTTGTTGAATTATGCTCCGGACAATAATTATAAGTATAAAATTGCTAAGGGCAATAACTCTAATTTGAATATAGAAAGAATTATGGTTCTTATGCTCTGCACTTCCTCGTACTGCCTTTTATCATTATTTGAAGTTTCATTTTAGTCCCATTACTGGTTTTTGAGTAATACTCCGGACAGGTACTATAAGCATAATATTACAAAAGGCAACAACTCTAATTTGAATGAAGACAGAGTTACAGTTCTTGCACTCTGCACTTCCTTTTACATCATTGTGTGAAGTTTAACTGCAGTCTCCATTAGTAGTTTTAACGTTATGCTCCGGACAAATATTCTAAGTACAAAATTACAAAAGGCATTAACTCTTATTCAAATGAAGACTGAGTTACGGTTATTTGCACTTTGCACTAGCTCTCATTGCCCTCTATCATTGTGTGAAGTTTCATTGTAGTCCCTTCAGTAGTTTTTTGAGTTCTGCTCCGGACAAGAACGCTAATTATAAACTTACAAAGGGCAATAACTCTAATTTGAATGAAGACAGAAATATGGCTCTTAGACTGTGCCCTTTGTATTATTGCCCTCTATCATTGTGTGAAGTTTCATTGTAGTTTCTTCAGTAGTTTTGAAGTTGTGCTCCGGACAAAAGTGGGACGGACGGAAGGACGAAAGGACGTAAGGACGGACAAAGCGGCGACTATATGCTCCCCCGAAAATTTCCCCGCCCCCTCCCATAGCTGACTCACGCAAAAACACTCAAAAACTGATAAAGTGCACTCTTTGGAACTCGTTAGTGTGCTATCCCAAAATGCGGCGGAAAGATAAGAACGTCTCCTTAACGTGGAAATCCCTGTCTTGAACCGTTCTTATAGATATTGAATTAGCGTTTTACGGCGCACCAACACAAAAATGTTATATGGCGCCAACAGCAATGTACATTCCAGAATCAACTTCCATTTACATCTAAATACACATACGCAGAGTGGGCCTAGGATCTTCTCACCAGCAGAACTGCAGAGTGGCTGCAACTCTGCAACACTTATTTTATTTTCGCTGGAGATGCGATCATTCTTTTCTGACACCACTAAAGTAGCACCTGAAACAATACAGGGATCAGGATGAAGACCTTTAAATGAACATGACAAAAATGACAATGAACATGATGAATTCGGGGGAATATTACCCCTCTGTCTGGATAAGAAGTGGTCCTTATCTTGCCCATGAACCACAAGGGGCTATAGATGTGAAGAGCTATTTAAAAATTATGATCTGTCTATACGCGTGGATTTGCTTTTTTTCGTTTATGAGAGTTTGTTTTGTTTACATGGAGTAACTTGTAAACCCAGCTAGTACGCTGGCTTTCATTTCAATAGAGAAGGGATCAATTGAATTGGATTTCATAGTCACCAACAGCTAAGGTCATATGGCAACTGTAGCGTCCATTGGTGGAGGAAGATCCCAGTGGTCCATCCTGGCAATTTTCGTGCACGTGCGGGCACTTGGGTAGAACAACCGACATTCCGTAAACCAGCTGGACACCTCACATAAAGAATCCTGGTCCCATCAGTGCTCGAACCCACAGCGGTGAGTGTTTGCAAGTGAGAGTGGTAACGAAAAGAAAGAAGGATTACGACATTAAGTGAATGTCATTTGAATATATTTTACATAATGATGGTATGACTACGGCCAAACTATTGCGTATAATGGATATGAAGAAGAAATAAAACATTAAAACATTTTCAGGCTAATTATATTTTGCGGAACGAAACGAAATGGAACGGAACAGGTTCTGGGGTACCAATTGGGGAAATCCACCTTTTTTCTATGAATGTCTCCAAATTGTGTTTTCCCCTCTCTTTTAATCTGAATTTTAATAAATATATCACCTAAGAATGCAGGGAAGAAAGGGAAACATAAATAGATGTAGATGAAAAGATAATGGAGATTCATTGGGGACATACAGCTAGAGTATTTGTCATGTTTTAAAGCCCAAAAAGAGAATATGTGTGTTACCTCCAGCAGCTATTAAACAAGGATGGTTCGCAGGAAGTCGTTTTAAGTCTCAGCTAGGCTGAGTCTAGGCGAGATAAATATGATCTACTTATTTATTGTTTGTTTGTTTTTAAAGAAAAAGCACGCAGTGATTATTTTGTTTTGTTTAAAAGACCGGTTGTTGTCTGTTATGTATTTGCGCACAACACACAATCACTATTCTGCTTAATTATCACGTAGGGAACAATTACACACAATTGGAAGTAAAACAGACGACAATTATCTGTTTGTCTGTTTATCCGTTCTTATGTATGTCCTCCGAATTTGATGTGGTGGCAATAGGGTGGGGTGGTACTTGTTTGTCCGTTCGAATTTCCCGCACAACTCCATTTTGGCCCATCTTTCGGCCAGTTAAACGATCTTTACGATAAATATCCACGTGCCTATCATCTACGTCAATGTCAAACAATTCATGTCATGTGCCACTGATGATGTCATACACCACTCATGATATCATACACCACCCATGATACCATACGCAACATATGATGTCATGAGCCTTGAGGCTCCGGCAATAATCTACAGTAGATCATGTGTGTTGACATACACCACCCATGATGTCATACATTACACGCGATGCCATAAACCACTCATAATGTCATACAAACTCATGGTGTCATAAACCACTTGTGATGCCATACACCACTCGTGATGTCATACACCACTCACAGTGCCGTACACCACTCACAGTGCCATACACCACTCATGATGTCATACACCACTCACAGTGCCGTACACCACTCATGATACCATACACCACTCATGGTGTCATACACCACTCACAGTGCCGTACACCACTCACAGTGCCATACACCACTCATGATGTCATACACCACTCACAGTGCCGTACACCACTCACAGTGCCATACACCACTCATGATGTCATACACCACTCACAGTGCCGTACACCACTCACAGTGCCATACACCACTCATGTTTTTATACACCACTCACAGTGCCGTACACCACTCACAGTGCCATACACCACTCATGATGTCATACACCACTCACAGTGCCGTACACCACTCATGATACCATACACCACTCATGGTGTCATACACAACTCACGATGTCATAATCTATTAATGATGCCATACACCACTCATGATGGCATACACCAAACATGTCACACACCACTCATGATGTCATACATCACTCACAGTGCCATACACCACTCATGATATCATACACCACTCATGGTGTCATACACAACTCACGATGTCATACTCTATTAATGATGTCATACACCACTCATGATATCATACACCACTCATGATGTCATACACCAGAGGCGATGTCATACTCTACTAATGATGCCATACACCACTCATGATGCCATGAGAGGAGTATGGCATCGTGAATAATGGTGTATGACACCATGAGTGGTGTATGATATCATGTGTGGTGTATGACATCATCAGTAGAATATGACATCGTGAGTGGTGTATGGTATCATGAGTGGTATATGACATCATTTGTAGAGTATGACATTATGAGTGGTGTATGGCATCATGAGCCGAGTATGGCATCATGAGTCGAGTATGGCATCGTGAGTTGTGAATGACATCATGGGTGGTGTATGACACCATGAGTGGTGTATGATATCGTGAGTGGTGTATGACACCATGAGTTGTGTATGCCATCATGGGTCGTGTATGACACCATGAGTGGTGTATGACACCATGAGTGGTGATAGACATCGTGAGTGGTGTTTGATACCATGAGCGATGTATGACTCCATGAGTGGTGAATGCCATCATGGTTGGTGAAACATCGTGAGTGGTGTTTGATACCATGAGCGATGTATGACTCCATGAGTGGTGAATGCCATCATGGGTGGTGTATGTCATCGTGGGTGGTGTATGGCACCCTTAGTGGTGTATAACATCATGAGAATTGTATGACATCATGGGTGGTGTATAATGAATAATGGTGTATGACACCATGAGTGGTGTATGATATCATGTGTGGTGTATGACATCATCAGTAGAATATGACATCGTGAGTGGTGTATGGTATCATGAGTGGTATATGACATCATTTGTAGAGTATGACATCATGAGTGGTGTATGGCATCATGAGCCGAGTATGGCATCATGAGTCGAGTATGGCATCGTGAGTTGTGAATGACATCATGGGTGGTGTATGACACCATGAGTGGTGTATGATATCGTGAGTGGTGTATGACACCATGAGTTGTGTATGCCATCATGGGTGGTGTATGACACCATGAGTGGTGTATGACACCATGAGTGGTGAAAGACATCGTGAGTGGTGTTTGATACCATGAGCGATGTATGACTCCATGAGTGGTGAATGCCATCATGGGTGGTGTATGTCATCGTGGGTGGTGTATGGCACCCTTAGTGGTGTATAACATCATGAGAATTGTATGACATCATGGGTGGTGTATAATGAATAATGGTGTATGACACCATGAGTGGTGTATGATATCATGTGTGGTGTATGACATCATCAGTAGAATATGACATCGTGAGTGGTGTATGGTATCATGAGTGGTATATGACATCATTTGTAGAGTATGACATCATGAGTGGTGTATGGCATCATGAGCCGAGTATGGCATCATGAGTCGAGTATGGCATCGTGAGTTGTGAATGACATCATGGGTGGTGTATGACACCATGAGTGGTGTATGATATCGTGAGTGGTGTATGACACCATGAGTTGTGTATGCCATCATGGGTGGTGTATGACACCATGAGTGGTGTATGACACCATGAGTGGTGAAAGACATCGTGAGTGGTGTTTGATACCATGAGCGATGGATGACTCCATGAGTGGTGAATGCCATCATGGGTGGTGTATGTCATCGTGGGTGGTGTATGGCACCCTTAGTGGTGTATAACATCATGAGAATTGTATGACATCATGGGTGGTGTATAATGAATAATGGTATATGACACCATGAGTGGTGTATGATATCATGTGTGGTGTATGACATCATCAGTAGAATATGACATCGTGAATGGTGTATTTTATCGTGAATGGCGTATGGCATCATGAGTAGTGTATGATATCTTGAGTGGTGTATGACATCATGAGTTGTGTATGACATCATGAGGGGTGTTTGACATCATGACATCTTGAGTTGTGTAGGACATCATGAGGGGTGTATGACACCATGGATGGTGTATGATATCGTAAGTTGTGTATGACATCGTGAGTGGTGTATGGCATCGTGAGTTGTGAGTGGTGTATGGCATCGTGAGTGGTGTATGCCATCGAGAGTGGTGTAGGACATCATGAAAGTTGTATGGTATCGTGAGTGGTGTATGGCATCATTAGTGGTGTATGACATCATGAGTAGTGTATGACATAATGGGTAGTGTATGACATAATGAGTGGTGTATGACATCATGAGTGGTGTATGGCACCACGTGAGGTGTATGACCTCATGGGTAGTGTATGACATAATGAGTGGTGTATGACATCATGAGTGGTGTATGGCACCACGTGAGGTGTATGACATCATGAGTAACGTATGACATAATGAGTGGTATATGACATCATGAGTAGTGTATGACACCATTCATGGTGTCATACACCACTCTCGATGTCATACACCACTCATGGTGTCATACACCACCCACTATGTCATACAACACGCATTATGTCATACAAACCTCATGGTGCCATACTCCACTCATGATGCCATACGCCACTAATGGGGCCATACTCCACTCATGATGTCATACACCACACATGGTGGCATACACCAGCCTTGGTGCCATACTCCAGTCATGATGTCATACACCACTCATGTTATCGTACACCACTCATGGTGCCATACTCCACTCAAGATGGCATACACCACTAGTGATGTCATACACCACTCTTGGTGCCATACTCCAGTCATGATGCCATACACCACTCATGTTATCATACACCACTCATGGTGCCATACTCCATTCAATATGTCATACACCACTAGTGATGTCATACACCACTTATTATGTCATACACAAATCATGATGTCATAACCACACATGATGGCATACACCAAACATGGTGTCATCACACCAGGCATGATGTCATACACTGCTAAGGATGCAATATACCACTCATGATGTCATACACCACTTATGGTGTCATATACCACTCATGATGTCAAACACCACTCATGATGCCATACACTACTCATGGTGTTATACACCACTCCTGATGACATACACCACTCTGTCTCATACTCAACTAATGATGTCATACATCACTCACTCATGGTGTCATGCCCCACTCACGATGCCATACACCACTCACGATGTCATACTCTACTAATGATGTCATACACCAATCATGGTGCAATACACGATGTCATACACCACTCATGATGTCATACACCACTCATGGTGCCATACACCTGTCACGATGTCATACACCATTCATGTTGTCATACATCACTCATGATGTCATACACGACACTCATGGTGTCATACACCACCCATGACGTCATACGCCACTCACGATGGCATACTACACTCAAGATGCCATACACAACTCATGGTGTCATACACCATCCGTGCTGTCATATGCCACTCACGATGACACTCTACTAATGATTTAGACCATTCATACACCACTTAGGATGCATTATACCACTCATGATGTCATACACCACTCATGGTGTCATACACTACTCATGGTGTTATACACCACTCCTGATGACATCAACCACTCTGTCTCATACACAACTAATGATGTCATACACCACTCACTCATGGTGTCATGCACCACTCACGATGCCATACACCACTCACGATGTCATACTCTTCTAATGATGCCATACACCACACATGATGTCATATACCACTCATGATGTCATACACCACTCATGGTGCCATACACCTGTCATGATGTCATCCACCAGTCATGTTGTCATACACCACTCATGATGGCATACATCACTCATGGTGTCAACACCAGTCACGATGTCATACACCACTCATGATGCCATACATCACTCATGATGTCATACACCAATCATGGTGTCATACACAACCCATGACATCATACGCCACTCACGATGGCATACTACACTCATGATGCCATACACAACTCATGGTGTCATACACCATCCATGCTGTCATATTCCACTCACGATGACATACTCTACTAATGATTTAATACACCATTCATGGTGTCATACACCACTCCCGATGGCATACACCACTCATGGTGCCATACACCACTCATGATGTCATACACTGCTCATGATGTCATACACCACTCTTGGTGCCATACTACACTCATGATGTCATACACCACGCATGGTGTCATACACAACTCATGGTGCCATACACCACTCTCGATGGCATACACCACTCATGGTGCCATACACCACTCACGATGTCATACACCACTCATGATGACATACACCACTAATGGGGCCATACTCCACTCATGATGTCATACACCACTCATGTTGTCATACACAACTCTTGATGCCATACTCCACACATGATGTCATACACTACACATGGTGGCATACACCACTCTTGGTGCCATACTCCAGTAATGATGTCATACACCACTCATGTTGTCATACACCACGCATGGTGCCATGCTCCACTCAAGATGTCATACACCACTCATTATGTCTTACTCCACTGAAGATGGTATATATCGCTCATGATGTCATACCCATGAATACACATATGAATTAAAAATATTATAAAAAGTAAATAGAAAATGTAAACTATTTTATTCAACAACTTGCCAGTGATTTTGCATGTAAATAATGGCAAGCTGCATGCAACCATTCCTGAATAAATTAAGTCACTCGAGTTAATTATGAATGTACTTGACTTACTTACAGTAAGAAATACATGTTTATTCATTTTCCATAATATAATTACTTGCAAATCCGTGTTAGTCCTGACAACTATATATTTATTTGCAAGTAGAATAGTTAACTTTTAATAAAATTTCATAATCTTTCTAATACAATTTAACAAACTAAAGTCGAAGAGAAATCATTAAAACTGGCAAGTATTTGAGTCAGTGCACAAGATTTTCATCCTTGTCTCATTTCTGAATAACTTTAGATTGGATGAAGGCAGGCAAATAATACTAGTGTCGACGCATGCCTCCTCTTACAGCACAAAATGCTATCTGCCTGTATTTTTATTTATTTATTTTTATTTTATTTCGATCACCAAATTAATGGAAATCCATTTATTCACCCTGTAATAGGTCTGTGAGTGTCGGGGTGGGCCACCACTCAATAAACCGTACAGATATAGATGTAAAATGCATTATATTTATTATAAACAGTTTTCAAAATATTTAGGTAAAAAAATGCATATCATGATTAGAAACTATATAAATGGGGAATTATTTGTTTTAAATGTCTTTACAATATTCAAAAGAAGATTTAAAATATAATTTTGATAAAATGGGCTCTCTGCAATCTGAGTGTCTTTGAAAAGAATTTTATTTGCAAATACAGATTGCTGTGTGTCCCTTTAAATCTTGAAAGCAGTAAACATTTCCACAATTGTCAAAATATTTATTTTGTGTTACTTTAATACGCCTAATCTGCCTGTATTTTACTATATCAAACTGATCAAAGGATAAAATTGGCTCGTGAAAAAATATTCCAAGATTACAACGTATATAAAAAATTAATGGTAGATCTAATAAAATGTTTTAAGGTGGATTAATCATGGTATGCACTCAAAATAAGATTTTGGAATTGTTCAAATAGAGACATAAAGCACAAACGAATAAATATAAATAAAATAAATTAAAGCCCTAAAGATTCCTATTTAAAGTGTAATAAATTTGAATTATTATGCATAACATAATCATTTTATTGGACATTAAAAGTTGAGTTTGAATGTATACTCAAATAAGTTTTGTGAATATGGAGCCTGAACATAGAGAATGAGTCTAAGAGTGAGCCTTTATTAACGAAGAAATTCATTTTGCACAGTACTATGTCCTGTCATAGGTTATGTACCAGTGTTAACTGGAGCATTTTACGCTGAATTCCATTCAAAATACATGATAGAGATTATTTAACTGCTGGGATCGATTATAGGGAAATCCTTCACGAGGTGGTAGACGTGTTGTTCTTCTCACAAACTAGCGTAAGCGAGTGAGTGAAAAACAACACACGCCTACCATCTCGTGAAGGAATCTCTATAATCGATCACAACAGTTAAATAATCTATTTATTACATTTTTAATCAGATTATGTATAATTTTAACCAAAATTATTCGCTTTATTTAGCGTTTTAGGCGGATGACATCGACGTCACCAACACGTTATTGACGTGATAACACACGTCGCAGTTAGTTAATTTTTGTGTTCGTAGTTATTAATATTTAGCGATTATGAATATTCTTTCACTGAGAAATCCCAATCTTTCACCCATAGAAATGTAATAAAAACAGTTAATTCCTTGTTGAGATTATTTTACTGCTGGGATCGATTATAGGGAAATCTTTCATGAGATGTTGAAAGGTTGTTCTTTTCACGAAAGAAAACCATGACTACCATCTAGTGAAGGATTTCCCTATAATCGAACATAGCAGTTAAATAATCTATTTATTTGGTTTATTTTAAATCAGTTGATGTATAACTTTACCCGCCGATGACGTTGACGTCAGCAACACTTTATTGATGCCATAACTCAACGTCACAGTTAGTTATTTTTGTGTTCGAAGTTAGTTATTAATATTTATTACATTCTTATGGGTGAAAGATTGGGATTTCTCAGTGAAAGAAAATTCATAATCACTAAATATTAATAACTAACTGCGAACGCAAAAACAACTAACTGTGGCATTGCGTCATGAAGTGAGTAAAGTGTTGGTGATGTCGACGTCATCGGCCAATAACGTTCAATAAAGCAAATTAAAATCGTACATAAACTGATTGAAAATGTTATAAATATATTATTTAACTGCTGGCTTCGATTATAGGGAAATCCTTCACTCGATGGTAGATGTGTTTTGTTTTTTCACTCACTCGTATATGCTCGTTCGTCAAAATAAAAACGCTCGTTCGTGAAAATAACCACATGTCTACAATCTCGTGAAGGATTTCGCTATAATTGATTCCTGCAGTTATTCTCTATTTAGCGATTATGAATATTTTTTCATTGAAAAATCTCGATCTTTCACCCATAGATCATGAATTTGAACTTTTTCAAATTGTTATAATTTTTCTAGAAAAGTCTTTAAAGAAAGAGTAGATTTTTACCTATATTTAGATAAAAACTTCTTTAGAAGCATTATATTGCAATCACATTTCTAACGGAGAGCTCAAATACAGCATACTTAATCATTTTTTAAAGAATAAATTACAAACCTTTTAAAAATATTTAAATCAATCGTGATTTTTTTAAAAACTTGAGTCATACGGTTAGTTTTCCTACATAACTTGTATATGCAAATCTTTATTAATAACTAATTGAAATAGTGCAAAGCGAATTGTTTTTGCATATAATTAATTATGATATTGCACCATGCTTACGGTAGAATAACAAAAAACACACAAAAAATCCAGATGTTTTTAACTTTTATATAGTTTATATATGCACATTATTTAAAGGGACACACGGCAATCTTGATTTTTTAAAACTCGTGTTGTCCTGTTAGTTTTTCTACATATCTTGTATCGGTCATTAATGTTATTTACAAAAAAAGTATAAAGCAACTTGTTTCTGCATATTACTAACCTGTTAATATTGTACCAATAATATATTTACACCTATGGTACAATATCACGAAAAAACGAAAACTGAAAATTTTAATTATATGCAAGCGTATTTAAAGTCAAAATGATCGTAGATTTATGAATTGAGATGCTAGTTTTAACGTGCGATAAAAACTTCAAGATTGCCCTTTAAAGTCAAATAAAACTGAATTGAGGGGCTAGTTTTAAACTTGATAAATACGTAAAGATTGCTAAAGATTGCGGTGTCCCACTTTCAATGTCACAGTGATAGATTTACAAAGATTAAAGATTGAAGTGTTATATTAAGGATTATGTCACCTTTTGTAGAATCCCATTGGAAGTGTATTTACAAAAGAAAAGAAAAAATAGAACTCAAATAATCCTGAATATTTTTACATGTAACTTGCAGTTTAATATGTTTACACTTTTATCTAGATGGTGCTATACTTGAATAATAAATATTAACTTGATAAAAGTGTGTATTGATCCATACACAGCTTATGTCATACTCAAGGTCATGTGTGTATTGACTAATTCACACATTTATCAAGTATGTATTTATAATTCAAGGCTAGCATTGCCTAGAAAAATGTGTAAACATATTATACTGAAAGTGTCATGCAAAAACATTCAAGATTATTTGAATTCTAATTTTTATTTCTTTCAAACGCAATCTCAATGGGATTACACAAAAAGGGGCATAATCCTTAATTATAGCATTACTATCCGTCATTCGACCCTATACAGATAAAAAATATTTCAAATTTTTGAATGCGTCAATTCATGCAAATGAGCTGCTTTTATGGTTTTTAAAAAGTTATGAATAATAAATATGTAAAGGTGTGTGAAAAGGTGAAACTTCTTATGCACCGATTCATTTCTTTCTTTAAAGCTTCAACCCCTGTGGCATGAGGTTAATTGATGTGACATGGAATAGCATTTTTGTCAAAATTTCAGTGTTACAGAAACAAACCTGCCAAATAACGGAAAAATTACACAAAATTATCAAAACTCTATCCTAGTATTCAGGCCATATAATAATGTACATGTGCTGATAAAAGTATAGGTTTATTCACGGGTCACCCGTGACTGAATATGCCTAAAATGAATTATGGGTTGGTAACTATTTAATTCAACGCTCCAGTTTTTGAGTTTGGCCTGGCTGGTTAAAGCCATTTTTATTGTGCCTTTGAGAATAGGGTTCGGATTCTCAAGATATGTGTTATATACATACTATTGTTTGGGGCGCTTGTTTCAGCCAAATGTGTTTTGAACTTTTAAGATAAAACTAATCTACTACTTAAATAAGTTGCATATCAGTGAAACAGACATTTTTAGTGGTAAATAAAAATATCTTACTTTTCAAAATCGGTTGAGAACTAAAAAATTCATGTCCGAAAGCTGTTTTTGATGGGTCATTTTCAAGGCAAAATTGTGCTGCATGAAAATATACTCTGTAAAAAAAGTTTTGGCCAATGGCAGTGTTCGAACCCGTACAATGATCGCTGAACCATGACATTCGACCATAACCCTTATTATCTCAGTTGATAATTCACAATAGATCAATAATCAACAATAATTATCGTTTACAATGAAAGTTTGTGAAAAAATTATTGGTTACTCGAATGTGTCCGTAACTGTTACTTTGTATGAACTTTGCAACATTTTTTACAGACCCTTTTTGTGTTTGCGATATTTTTTAAAATCAAATCTCGTTTGGAATTTAAGGATTCTGGTACCAAATCAACCGGGTAGGGTAGACCTTGGTTACTAAAAAAAGATACTTAAATTCTGTGCACTAGTTTTATATAACTTTATATACCCTGGTCCAAAACTTTTTTTGCCGAGTATATATTAAAATTTGAAAAATATATTTTTTATCCAAAAACGGTTTTAAATTGTTGGATATTAGTAAATTAAAACATCCTGAAAATTTTATATCAAAATATGAAGGATTACTGAAGTTATCACCATCAAAAAACTATTTTGGCTGCAAAATATTTATTTCTCAACCGATTTTCAAAAGTAAAGTAGTTTTATTTACCACTAAAAATGCCATTTCTAATGATATATAACTGATGTACGTATTATTTAAATTGTTCAAGTTACTTCAGAAAAACCTTTGGCTGAAACAAGCGCCCCAAACAATAGTATTTCGTCATTAGTAGGTACACCTGCTGATGGAGGGATAGGGACTTGATTAGGGTGGAAATGGGAGAACACAGGGAAAGCTTTAAAGGCCAGGGTTGAGTATAAAAAACCCAAAATGGCCCCAGAGAAACTTTTCTGATCATTTTATGCATTATGCTGCTCAGAGAGGTTTAATCACAATTTTCTAAATAATAAAGCATTTTTAAACCATAAAATTTGGCTGTCAAATTTTGAATTTGGTGCATCTATGAATAGCTGTACCTGTAAAAGCAAGATCAGTGATTGGTCAGAGTGCTGAAACCTTTATCTTGAAGCAGACAAAATATTAACTGGCTACAGTGTATACATAATGTGTGTAGATGCTACCGAACGCTGGGGTTTAAACTATTTATATGAACCATTATTAGAGCTGAAATGACAGCAAATCTTAAGCTATAGCGAAACTGATTGATAGAAATAAAACAAAAATAGTTTTCTGTTACAGAATCCAAAGACTACTTGCATATTTGCAAAACATTATTAATACTTCGAATCCCACCGGGAGCTCAACTTGTAAGTGAGAAAGTGTCGATTCTACGAATGGTGGGAGGTATACAGTACTGGTTCTACCCAGGAATAAGTGGATGGTCTGATCTGTCACCACCACAAAAAATCAACCTTCACTCATAGCCTAAAAGTGCTGAAAATGATATTTAAACACCAGCTATTGTTTGCTAGTTTTCAAGCGAATTGTTATTGCATACTTATTCTTGATCACATCGCACCAATAATAGATTTGAAGATAGCAGACACTCCATTTACGAGGGAGTCACGCTTCCACGTTTGCATATGCGGTGTCATGATGAGCACGATAAAAAATGACAAAATGAATAACAGTTGAATTATTAAAGATTGTTTTTTAACCTTCAAACTGTTAGATGTATTGATATTGGTTGTTTACCGAAGTGATCTGCACAAATAAACATTAAAAGAATATAAAACTTGATACGAGTTGAGGTAAACAGGGTTTGATTGTATATCCTATTCTTGTGCAGGAAGCACAAAGGGCAAAGAAAAAAATAGAACTGTTGTCCAAAAGGGAACATGACATAAGTGTACCTGTGACATGTCATGTGTGGGACAACAAATCTTGATGTCAAGTTACCCTCCAATAATTTGAAGAAAAAAATGGTTAGAGCTCAAAAGTTTTGGTGTAATTGAGCATGGATAACGGTTTGTTTTTACTTCCCAATAATTGAAACATACTTTTTTTGATCGTCTCTTTTTCAAAAGTTTTGGTGACCCAATATTTGAAACGTTCCTACGCCCATGAGAAAGACAGACAGATGGACAGACTGAATCCAGTATACCAAAAATAACTTCCTTTTGGTGGGTATAATGAACAAAACTTGGGAAGATTTAACACCTGTGTTGAGATAAGTAGTGACCATATTCCTGCCCGGGAACATTGAATTGAATTGGTGTTTTAAGGCGCACCAACACATGAAAAGGTTATATGGCGCCTAACAGGCATCAACATGCCAGGCTCATCTTCCATGTACATCAAGATAAAATATGGAAAATGGGCCAAAAACCGTCTCACCCTGAACTGCAGTTGCTGCAAATTCTATCGTAGAAACTCCATTTACGCTGGAGCCACGTTAGTTTTTCTGCCACTGCTCTCTTGATGCGAGCGAGATAGCACCTGAAACAATGCAGGGATCATGATGAAGACCTTTAATGAACATGAACAAAAAAAGATAAAATGAACATGAATTTGGGGGGATTCTACCCCTCTGCCTACCCCTCCAAAGGGATATGCAGTGGCCCTATTCTTTGCCCCGTGACCAGGATTAGTCTTTAACGAAAATACCTGAAAATTAATGACCTATTTTTTATCTATGGGTTGTAAAACAGGCTTTATTCATTCATTAAATGAAAATATACTACACACGGGAGAAATTTTTGAATGGGTAATATTTTTGCTGTTTGCAAATTTAATAAAATCGCAAATATCGTGACTTTTAATAAAAGTAAAACCTGTTTTGTGTTGTGTTTTTTTTTTTTCATGAAGACCAGTACCAAAGGACGAATATAAATAACACAGTTTGAACATCATTTTTATGTTAAACATCATTTATTTGCACATTCATTAATGAATAAACTGCAAGGTGTATAAATAAATAATATATACTGAACCAAACAGTTAACGCACCAGTAAACAATATCTTTAATATCTCAATAATAACAATCAATAAATCAAAACAAATTTCATTCTGAACGGGACAAATATCTTGTCAATAACGACTGTATTTAAAAATATCATTCAAATCCAACGGTACCAGTCGGCATATAATAAGTTCATACATTAAAGGTACTGTCTACTGGTGCATTAGCTGTTTGGTTCAGTATATTATAAATGTGTGATGTTGTTATTAAATAAATCCATACTTCAGTACATAGAAAAGAAATCAATATAAGTATAGCATCCATAGCAAATATTCTTCTTCTCGCCTCCCACTGCGGAGTTTGAAATCATCTCACATATCACCGCTGCGGGTTCGAATCTCACTTGGAGCTCGACTTATCAAGTAAGAAAGTGTCAATTCTTATGGATGGCGGGAGGTATACAGTACTGGTTCTACCCAGGAAACATGGAGTAGTTTGCCTCTACCTCAAAAAACCAACCATCATATATAGCCTAACATGTGCTAAAAATGACGTAAAACACCATTCAAACAAACAAACTGAATATTATTTAATGATAACATGATTGTGCTTGAATACTGAATACATACCAACTTGTCTAATTAATCAAAGTTGTTGGTAATCGAACATGCTCAACATTAAATACCCTTGGCAATATGGATTATTAGTTTACAAACAAATGCAGACTTGTGATTCATCCCTAATTAAACTAAACTGTGGATGAATCATAAAGTATGTGACGACTGATAGTGGAGCCTGTGTATATTATGCAGGCGTTATGAGTTAAATTGGTGTTTTGCGGTGCACCAACACAAAAAGGTTATATGGTGCCAACGGGAATGAACATTCTAGGCTCACTCTCCATTTACATCTAGATAAAAAATACGCAGAATGGGGCTAGAACCTTCCCACTTGCAGAACTGCAGAGTTCCTGCAAATTCTATTGTAAACACTCCATTTTTTCGCTGGAGCCATGATTATTATTTTCTGCCACCACTCGAGTAACACCTGAAACAATACATGGATCATGATGAAGACCTTTAATGAACATGACAAAAATGACAAAATGAACATGAATTTCACCCCTTTTCCTGTATAAGGTATGGCTCTATTTTCACGATGGGCTTACGCAGACTTAAAAAAAAAATGGACACTACGTCATCACGAATCGTGTTAAAAGATGTGAGGAAAACCAAGTTCTTTTATGGTTTCCTCAAAATAAAAACTTCCATGCAAATAAGTCTGCTATTGTATTATCTATACTACCAACTTCGAATTGAATTGGGTTTTAAGGCGCACCAACACATGAAAGGTTATATGGCACCTAACAGGAATGAACGTGCCAGGCTCATACTCCTTTTACATCAAGATAAAATATGGAGAATGGGCCTAGAACCTTCTAACCTGCAGATTGGCAGAGTTGCTGCAAATTCTATTGTAGACACTCCATTTATGGAGCCACATTTCCACACGCGGTGTCATGATAAAGACCTTGAATGAGCATGATAAATAATGACAAAATGAATATGAATGGTGTGTGGGGGTGGTGGGGTGGGGGTGGGGAGGGTCCTACACCTCTGCATGTGACAGTGTGTTTGTGAGATTGCAGTGGTTGTATTCTACCCCGTCATCACAAGGGGCTACCAACTTTGAAACATATAAGTAGCATATGTTTATTAATATAAAAGGAGCAGTAAATGACCCTTATATAAAACTGTTTATATAAGAATCATGTATCATACGAGAATATGTTATGGGTACAATGTAACAAGAAAGGAAGTGTAAAACCAGCAACAACAATTTGTAAAATATAATCAAAAAATGTTTTCAAATAGTACAATGAAAGATATTCACTTACAATATACACATAAATTAGATCTAGTATTTCTTCAAAACCTCATGTTAGAATAAAGTCCAAATAATGTTGGCAAGTTTCACTTTAATCAAAATTGTCAAGTATCTCTTTAATCCAATTTTAGTTTAAGTCTTTCCTGGTTTAATTATTCATAATAGTCCAAACAAGAAAATCGGTACAACCGATGGATGCTCCCCGAAATGTATCCTCAACTTATCATATGGCCTTGTATTATTGTATCACCCAGTAGTTTTCAATTTGCAGTTCCATTTAATAGTAGTTTATGCTCCAGATAAAAAATCTTAGTTAAAATTACAAAGGGCAATAACTCTTAATTTGAATGATGACACGGTTACAGTTCTTGCACCCTGCACTTTCTCTCATTGCCCTCTATCATTGTGTAAAGTTTCTTTACAGTCCCATCAGTAGTTTTGAAGATATGCTCCGGACAGAAATTCTAAGTATAAAATTACAAAGGGCAATAACTCTAATTTGAATGAAGACAGCATTACAGTTCTTGACTCTGCACTTCCTCTCATTGCCCTCTATCATTGTTTGAAGTTCCATTGCAGTCCCATCATTAGTTTTGAAGATATGCTCTGGACAAGAGAGTATGACGGACACAAGGACACACGGACAGACGGACAAAGTTTGCCCTTTGGGGAGCATAATAATCCAACATCACTTTTAAGAACAATGAGCACAATAAATGTTAATAGAATTCCTCTCACAATGTATATATTTTCAATTCAAAAAGCATACAGTATATTTTCACAATGTTTCTTTTAAATTTATACTAAACTCTGACTAAATACTGAAAACCAAATAAGAAGGACGTGCACCTGAGCTAAACTGGACAGTTAGTTAACTCAATACATACTGTGCTCAAAACCTGATGCACTAATGGATATCATAAGAGCAACACAAATGTAAATAAAGTGGTCCCAGCAATTGTTCACAAACAAGAAATAAAATCTTTCGTTTTTCTATAAATTAACAAATTTATTAAAAATCAAACAATTATTTGCTTATGGTAACATATGCTTAACTTACGGACAGTGTCCCTTTAAACAATACAGATGACTGAAACTGTTCAAAATACTACTGGGTAAATACACATCAAGATTGCGGTCTCACAGTACCCGTCAAAATACATGGCTTCTTTTCCTTAAAATTGTGAAGACGATAATGGAGCGCTGTGGTCTCGAGGTGGAGCGTTGGACCATGATCCAAAGTCGTGGGTTCGATTCCCGTTATTGCCATATGCGTTATGTCCCTGAGCAAGACAGTTTATCTGCATTGCATAGTACTGGTTCTACCCAGAAGAAATTGAGAGTGATTCAAATAAGCTCACAGTGCTTTCGCTACAATCAATGTAAAATAAATATGTTTAAACTAAAAACGATAATACTTAGTACATATATACCCTGTTTTTGTGGGAGGAGGACCATATAAAACATATGTACAATTATTCAGCATAATATGGTACATTTTAGAAAAACTTTCTTCTATACATTTATTCGAACAAAACAATATTGAGAAAGTAAGACGGGGAAATGTTATTAAAAAAAAAAGTGAAAGAATTACCAATTTTGAATTGTGAAGTAGCCGAATTTTGGCTAATTATATTATATAGAAGGATATATATAATAAGGTCAATAAGGTATAATACTTAACGAAGTAATGGATAGGTCAGACTTAATAAATGTGGTAACATTGATTAAGCTGGATTGTCAACAAGTTCAATCATGTATAAATTATCAGTATTAACACAGACCTAATAACAAATAGATTGGACACTACGAAAATTATCTAAATTTCACGTGGCACAGTGCGAAAATTTCACAAATTATTTCCCAACTTTAAACACATATATTATGAAGAGTTGTATCGATACAAGTTTCATTTATGCCAATTACCATCACAAATTTAATTTTCTTTCCAATGATAGTATTTTTCTTTCTCTTACATTTAGAACAAAAGAGGAGTTTGACGGAAACTTTGACTACCGGTATGTCAAAACCTTGATTATTAAGAGAAAAGCGGAAAATGATGACATTTTTAACTTTAAACATCTTTTTATACAATTTCTTACTATCAAAATAAACATAAATTATTATAATACCATTTTGCTATTCACTATGAATCATTTGAATGTTTTCTCATCAAAATCGGTGAATAATTGAGAGAGAAGATAGAAGGAAATGTTAAGGTGCCACGTGATATTTTGGTTACTTCATTGGTTAAGATGGGAAGTTTCCTATCTGTTTATTAATATGAGCCGCAACACACGAAAACGTCCCTTCGGACGTTTAGACGACAACGTCATAACGTAACAATTTATGACGTCGGCCGGTAATCAGTTAATTACTAATCAAATTTCTCGCCACTGCTGTGTTTTACGTAATTATTATATCATAGGGAATATGTTTCTTAATATAAATAGTTGATGCTATAGAAAATGGTAATTATTTATGTTTTTTGTTGTTATTTAATGAACGACGTCGTCCAAGACGCCGACGTCAGTGTCAAAATTAATGGTGAATACGATCTTTAATTTTCAAATTGAGATGAATCATTTTTAATTAAGATATCAACATAAAATAAAGAGATTTTGAAAGAGAAAATCACCGTGTTTCATAAACATAAAAAAACATAAAGTGTGAAATTTGTGTCTGAAGGGTCGTTTTCGCGTGTTGCGGCTCATATGTCTGTGGTATTAAATATCAATACGAGCATAAAATAAGTTGAATGAGGGTTTACGGCACACCATGGTCGATATATATGTACCAACACAAGAAAATGTTATATGGCACATAACAGGAATGAATATGCCAGGCTCCATTTACATTGAGATAATATATGGAGAATGGGTCTGACACCTGCCAGTTACCTGCAGAACTGTAGAGTTGTTGTAAACCTGTTGTAAACACTTATTTAACAAGAGGTGTTGGATGACAGCATGCTGTACTTTTCGAGGCCTTGTCTATTTATTGGGCAACTAAGTTGAAAAAGGGGCATAATTCTGAAAATTCATAACAGAGTTATGGCACATGTTTGTACGAAATCCTCTTATGACACTGAATGCATCTGTAAAGTTTCTGCGAAGCAGTTTCTGAGATATGAGCTTACCGAAAAAAAAGTTAACGAAGAAATTAAATAAGTGTAAAAAGGAGTTATGGGACTTGCGTGTGGCATGTTATCAATTTATACTGAATATATGAGTGAAGTTTTATGGACATTAATGGTAACGCTGACACAGAAAAGTCGAGCTAATATTGGAGCCATGTTTCCATGTGTTATGTGTATGTCATAACATACAGGGTCATGATGAAATAATTTAATGAACATGACAAAAACAATGACAAAATTAACATGAACTGGGGTCCTGCCCCTCTAGCGGGATTTGCAGTGGCCTCATTTTACACCTGGTAACCCTGTGGTTTGTGGGAAAAGTAGGGTGACTGCTTACCTTGGAGAGGGTAAAATCCCCCAAATTAATGAATATTTGTAATTTTTGCCATGTTCATTAAAGATCTGTATCGTCAGCCCTGTAGTATTTCAGGCGCTACTTTAGTGGTGGCAGAAACAATGATCGTGGTTTCAGCAAAAAATGGAGTGTTGACAACAAAATTTGCAGCAACTCTGAAGTTCTGCAGGTGTGAAGGTTCTAGGATCAGTGTGCATATTTTTATCTCGATGGAAATGGAGGTAGGCTTGGAATGTTTATTCCGGTTCATTCCCCATTTCAACTATACCCTGTAACCACACAACCGAACATAAAATAACTGCCAATTCATAATTTTGATAACGCATCATGAAAATAAACTGACCAATCAGTGACCAGAAATTTAACACATCTCTAAATTCTGGTAGGTGATAAACTCGGTCTTTATCCTAGATGTTTAGCCAATATACTGTTAAAATTAAGGTATTTACAGTGTGATTATTTTACAACCCTGCATGTTTCATGCACAGTTAAGCAAACTGATTCAATTGTGCATGAAATATGCAGGGTTGTATTTGATGTATTTTTCAAAATTAAATCTTGAAGATTATCATCTTTTTACTATGGCAAGGATTTTTATATTTCTATAGAAACTAAGGATAAAAGCCGAGTAACATAAATTGTATCACCTATGGAAAATTATGTAAAATCACAACATTTAGGCAGTGGAAAATTACGAATAAAGTTTAAATCAGGAGACAAAATAGCACACTACATTATGGCAACATAATTATGAACACATTATGGTCTATATATACTAAAACATGCATGAACACAAATTCTCAAACGTTTGATTTTTAACTTGGTATTATGTAATATAAATGCAGATATTAATTTTTAAGGTACTCCCATTACAAAGAGAATATTATGTTAGTGCCTTTTACTATCAAGTTTATTAGGCATCTGAATTTTCGAGACCAGCCTAATAAACTTGATAGTAAAAGGTCTTTTTATCATGTAGATTTTCCACATTTTCTGTAAGGTTTACTAGTTTTATCTATTTAACAAAATGTTACTCTTTTCCATGATGCCGACATATTGTTTTTTCTTCATGCCGTTTTATGACGTCAGATAACGTTACGTACAATAAACACTGAGGAATTTCGCATTGATTTTGCTTTATTGGTCAGTGGCTAATAAAGCAAAATTTATTAGGTCACCCCTTTATCAGGCAGAAAAGCGTATGTCTGCATGATAAATATATTGTTATTTTATTTCAAATAAATAAATACATTTAATAAATGAATCAATCGCTTCGGCCAAACAAAATAATATGTGTGGTTCAGGTAACACTGGCCAAAAAAACAGGGGAGGTAGGTAGTTTTTTTCCCTCAATAATGAATTCAATTCTGATGATGAATTTAATATGTTAAATTACTATACCATGAGTTCGATTTTTTGGCATTATCGACAATCATTTATTTTTTTTACTTTTTTGCATAAAAAGTTTTAGGGTCAGCCCCTTAAAATAGGGTCGATCGGGTTACCTGAACCACACATATTTTTTTATGTGGCCTTAATGTAATTATTCATTCATTTTTTTTAAAATTATTTTGACTGTTATTTCTACTTTAATCTGTTAATATGTATAATACCGGTACTAAAATACAATGGAAAGCAGATGGCCTGATTCAAACATCTATATCTGAAAATAAGTTTTTTAGCACTAAAGCATCATTATAATTAATATTTTTTGACTGACGATGACAAAATCTCGTATGGTCCCTAAATTTCAGATTACTCTTTATAAACAGACACATCATAAACATTTTTAAAATTGATATCACTAATCCTCACTAACATAGCAAACATTTATTAAAGGGACACATGGTAATTTTGAACTTTTAAAGACTCACGGTGTCCCATTTTTCTACATAACTTGTATTTGTTTAATCATTAATATTAATTATAAGAATAGTACAAAGCAAATTGTTTTTTTCCATATTATTAACTGTTGATTATATTGCACCAATGATATATTTAAACCTATGGTAGAATAAGACAAAACTTAGAAAACTCAAAATGTTATTTAATTATACTTAAGCAGGTTTAAAGTCAAAATGACACTTGATCAATAAATCGAGCCAATAAGTTCAAAGCTTCAAAATTGCCATGTGTCCCTTTAATACAGCCAGAGATCTATAATTGAGACAATGAATTTCCAGTTAATAAGGTTGTTTCTGCTTACACAGCTATAACAACCACCTCCTATATTTCTGTAGTCGCGACTTTGAAGTCCCCACTTGTCAATGGCCGTTGTTCCTCCTCACAATCATTAGTTACAATAATCTCAACTTCTTTACGATCACTGAGTGCCTGACCAGCCGGTTCAGTCTTTAATCCAAATGTGAACAAAAACTGCAAGATGAAGAATCCCGCCGACACGGTGGGATACAGCCACGTTATATTTGTCGACAACACCGATGCTCCTAGGAACGCCGTTATCAAACCAGGGAATGCTATAATCATGTACATCCACGCCATCGCTACGCCTCGAGTATCTGTAGAATAAACCTCTGGAGTGAACGTGTTCAATATCGAATAAATTGGCACCATGAAAAAATAAACTATGATCACAAACACTGCTTTGAGGAAATCAAAGTTTATAAATGCAAACACAAGTAAACCTGAGGCAGTAAAAAATGAAAAAAACCTGAGACACTTAATTCTACCGAGCATATGAGGTTCTATGAGGATCATTGCAAGGCATAATCCTGGCAGTTCTCCTATAAATACTGTAAACATGTTGAAGTATGGGTCTATTCCCAGCGAGCCCATGTACTCTGGCAGGTACATCGTCACTCCCCAGTAACCCATCGACTGGAAAAACCACACAAATGTGGCGAAGAATGTTCTACCACGGAGATTAGGTGAGAACAGATCCTTTATGCGTCCTCTGTCTGGGCTCGCAGGGCACACTATGTCACCTGGAAGTATCAAAGATTGATATGAATAAAATAAAAAAACATAATTGAACACATGAGAAAAGTCAAGAGGAAAACATTTAAGAGTTTTTATGCGACAAAAGAAAAATACAAGTACTCTATTGCTTCTAACAAGGACACGGAATTATTAAATATTCAGAATAATTGTCATTTACAAGGACACTGAATTATTAAATATTCAGAATAATTGTCATTTACAAGGACGTGCAATTACTAAATATTCAAAATAATTGTCATTTACAAGGGCACAGAATTATTAAATATTCAGAATAGTTGTCATTTACAAGGACATGGAATTATTATTAAATATTCAAAATAATTGTCAGTTACAAGGACATAGAATTATTAAATATTCAGAATAATTGACATGTAAATGACAATTATTCTGAGTATAAAAGAAAAATAGTTATATAATACTGTGAAATTAACTTCTGAAATAATGCCATCCTTTTGGTGAAGCATCTGATAATTGTGGCATGCTTCTGTCACAGACATAATGCACATGTTGTTTACAATTGTTACTCTATAGGAAAATAATAATGGACATACTTTGCTGTTTTGTTTCACTCAAAATTAAATTTATATAGAGGATCTTACATGAGTGACTGTGTATTTTTGATTTTAATAAATGAGTTGGATAAAATGATAGGATACGAGGCTCTTGCCTTTTTGTTCAAATTGAGAGCTTACCTTCTGGAAGGGTGACATTGTTTTGTGTTTAAACTGAGAGAACTTACCTTCTGGAAGGGAGACATTGTTTTGTGTTCAAAATGAGAGAACTTACCTTCTGGTAGGGTGGCACTGTTTTGTGTTCAACTGAGAGCTTACCTTTTGGAAGGGTGACATTGTTATTGTGTTCAAACTGAGAGAACTTACCTTCTGCTGAGATAACTTACCTATATGAGTGACACCTTGTTCTGTGTTAAGATTGACAGAATTTACCCCTGGAAGGGTGACATTATTCTGTTCTGAAGGGGTGCCCTTGTTCTGTGTTCAAATTGACATAACTTACCTTCAGGAAGAGTCACATTATTCTGTGTTCTGGAAGGGTGATGCTTTATATGCGTTGAGACTGAAAGAACTTACCCTCTGGAAGGGTGGCATTGTTCTGCCTTGCTATTTCCTTCAGAACCATCAGGCCCTCTTCCTTCCTACCGCTCACATAGAGATACCTCGGAGACTCGTAGTTAAATAGCAGGCGGTACACTAGAACACACAGCGCAGGAACAGAGCAAGCTCCCACAAACCACCGCCAACCATAGGTAGGGAGCAGCAACCATGCTATCCCTGCAGCAAACACAGCTCCCATGGCCCCGCAGAAGGTGATTACTACCATTATGGTCCCACGGTTCTTCCTTGGTAAAAATTCTGGAATACATATGAAAACATCATTCAAGTACATTCTATATTTATACATTTCCTTTCGGCATCTGAAGTGCAATGGCCTGGTATAAAATACAGGGCTGCTATGATCTAACATACAATATCCATGATGTCCATACAGTAAATAGACCTCTCACAGTCACAACATTTTTATATATTTTTCTCTATACTTTATTGTCTGTTTCTATGAAAACATGTTTACATTAATCAGAATGTTAATAATAACAATAAACAGAGATTATTTAAACTGCTGAAATCCTTCACAAGATGGTAGACGTGTTGTTCTTTTCACGAACAAGCATATGCCATCATGTGAAGGATATCCTTATAATCGAACACATCAGTTTATGCATGATTTTAACTGTAATTATTCGCTTTATTTGTCTGTTTCTGCTGCTACATATTCAGATAATTGTTTTTATTTAAAAAAAGTACATATACTTACATATTGTTTTCATGGTATTATCTTATTTTACTGATAATTATGCCCCAAAGATTTATTTTATTGATATAAAATATATTTTTAATTTTTAAATATATTTTTATATGGTAAGCAAATTATCTACTGCTCATTCCAAAAATATCTACTGTATATTCCCAAAAGGATCCCCAAAAAGATTCATTGTTGGATTTAATATGAGGTAAATTTAAGTTCAGCGAATAAACAAAGAATTCGGGCTTCTTCTGAAATACAAGTAACCGGATTTCAATCAGAGTATCCCAATATAGTTCAAAACAATTGTGCTAGGGGCTATCTCCGTAACTACTGTCAGAAACATAAATTGAACAAGTTTTGGCTGTTGTTTTTATTCAAATGTTTCATTTGCCTACTTTTTTGTATTTTCTATGGTGAGCTTAGCTACCTGTCTCTATAATTTCCGCGGAATTCCGAAAAAAGGCCGCGGAATAAATTCGGAATTCCGATTTTCGGTGTAATGGACAAACGTTTTAATAGAAAATAATTCAGACTTCGGAAAAAGATAACAAAGCATTTCCACGGACACAAATTCATTTTCCTCGGAAATTCTTGGGCTTTCCGATTTCTTTTGAATTGAATTGAATATTGTTTAACGGATCATCAACACAGTATAGGTTATTTAGAGCC
Organism: Cyrtodaria siliqua; assembly: GCA_037043455.1. Taxonomy (NCBI): domain Eukaryota; kingdom Metazoa; phylum Mollusca; class Bivalvia; order Adapedonta; family Hiatellidae; genus Cyrtodaria; species Cyrtodaria siliqua. The sequence continues at coordinate 28,686 of JAWPHD010012673.1, forward strand.
GCCCCAGAGAGAGGGAAGGATACATAGGAATCCGGGAACATGCCCTACTCTTATTATCGAATAGATTCTGGTTCTTTAACGTGCTCGGAGGATAGACCGATACATGGGACCCCAGTTTATGCCCCCATCCGACGGACGAGGCTAAGGGATTTCTTTGGACAAAATTGTCTGAATATGTATTTCTAAGTACTGTAATGTATGATTAGCAAAATAAGCATAATTATGCATATTCACACTGTGTTGTAAGTTTAGTAACAATAATAAGATGTAATAATCAGCATACAAAAATTCATATACACACTTTATTGTCAATATTTGACAATACACAAGATATATGATATATAATGAAGGCAAATAAATTCATAACAGCAGATCTAATTAAATGTGTATGTACATGTACCGGTATCTTTTGCCAAAGGCTATATGCATAACTGTTGGGTATTAAGCCATTATGAGGTACTCATGACCCCCGTTGACTGTCGTATGTAGTCTTTCTTCTGGTATATGCACAATTGTTGGGTATATAGCCATGTTATGAGGTACCCGAATGTCGTTTAAGATAAAGGTCCGTAATGACTACAAGACATATTGGACAAAATAAAAACATACATGTGATATCTCCCGCCGGGAGCTAATTTCTCCCGCCGGGAGCTCCATTTCTCCCGGTATCCCGCCGGGAGCTCCATTTCTCCCGGTATTTTCCGCCGAGTTACAAAATATCGCTATTTGCGAATCCTTTTGGGTAATTGCTATGATTTATTGGATCAAGACCGAGTTTTCCGAATGATCTAGAATAAACACTTGCCGTCTCATCTATATCTGTGAAAACATTGCCCCTGGGCGGGTAATTAAAAGGATTAGCATGTCAGGTAATTGGTTAATTGTGTGAAAATAATGATTGGATTGTTTGTTTATGACACGTGGCGGCGATACCTGTAATGTCCATGGGAGGTTGATTATGATAGGATTAAGGAATACACCGACTGTAAGTGGGGTGGTAATTAGCGAATTCGGCATTGATTGATATTTGGTATATAATATTGATGAGTGCCAAGTTTAATAATGTGAACAATTGTGTAGACTTTCAACCGACAAAGGTGATGCTGGCAGCAGCCAAGTCTTGTTGTAATTAGTGGTTAAAAAGTGGACAGAGTCTCAAGATATATACCCTAGCAGATTTAAATGATGTTATTTTATGGTATGTTTATGAAAGCAGATTAATGATCATCATTAACTAAAAGGTGATGCTAGCAGCAGCCAAGTCTTGTTGTAATTAGTGGTTAAAAAGTGGACAGAGTCTATATAAAGTGTTTAATTACATGCTATACTTGATTATATGCTATGCTAACATGAAATAAACAGTATTCAAATATTGTATGTATAAAATATCATGTTTTTATGCTGATTTACCCCCTTTATTAAGGTTTATATCAGAAAAAAAAGATACCGGTACGCGTTAAAAATTTGAGTATAAAAACCTCCCTGAATTTGGTCAAATCTCCCTGAAAAAAATGTCAAATCTCCCTGGTAACCCTCCTGAAAATATCACATGTATGTAAAAAGAATGTGTTAAATTTGCTTGATAATTTTATAACGTCAGCACTCAGCAGCAGTCAAAGACTTTTTTTTATATCTATGGTTCATTTTTACAGAATGAATTGTGTTTTACAACCCTTTAAAAGCTTATATCCAGTTAAAATGGCGAATGGTGATGAGCAGGAGAGGAAAAATGACAATAATGAAGATTACTGAAAATAAATATCATGTAGCATTTAATCTAATGTTGGCAGAACTTCTTACCCGACCCATTTGTCATTGTAGTATATCTATCTATCACATAGATGTTGATATTACTCTGTAAAGTAATATATTGGCAATTAAATAGGTTTAAATAAATATCATGTTCTTCAATCCATATTATTAACATCTAAACCATGGTAGTTTCCAGTTCTCATTGAGGCAAATCTGCCTCCTGTTGAGATGATATTTTGCTAGTTGTCTAGTTTGATAGTTGGCTAGGTTTGATAGTTTGCTAGTTTGATAGTAACTAATAGTTTAATATTTTTTGGTACCTGCCAAGAAGGGCCCTAAATTGTCACAGAGATGCAATATAAGGATATTGTATTTTCTATACAACAAATACCTCTCAGTTAAGGGGGAAGGTATAGACAAAATACAAGATACAAAAGTTTTTTTATTTTACGTCGGCATGATAACACAACAAATAACTTAAGCTCAAGAGCTTTTAACCGACAGGATTATAAATATACAAAACCCGAGATTGAAACTATAACTTACCTAATAGTAAAACAAAGTCTATTGCTTCAATTCCTGATGTACCAAATGATACACAAGACTTAATGATGACAAACAGCCAAAAGTATGGTGCAAATGAAGATGCCAGACCAAATATGGATACAACAGTAACTGCTAACAGGAAAGGTCTTTGCCGTCCAAACTTGTCGCTTAGTGTTCCGAATATGATGCTCCCGATCATACTGGAAATCCCACAACAGAATGGTAGTAATGGATATATCATGCTGTCCAACTGCCATTCCTCTTTGATGGGATAACTGAGGAATACAATCAGCAACATCTCTGCGCAGGCAGCAAAATAGGCACCTCCAGCTAAAATCAACATTTTGTAATGAAATTTCCCAAATTTTAACTCGGACAGAACATCGTCCAAATGTACTTCTTTTGACCGTGATGTTAACAGTGCAACTTCTTCGGGTGATTCGTTTTCTGGATGAATATTCCCATTTTCTGCAAGCTTCTCCTGACCTTCCATGCTTACCGGCATCGGTTTGTTTACATCTGAGGTCAAGGACACCGGTGGTTCTCGCACTTCTCTCCTGTCAAAAAGGTGTCCCGAAGTCATAATTCTGGTCAATACGTATAACCAGTCTACAAACGAAATAATCGCAATATCTTGGTGAAAATTTTCCACAGTAATTTCTCGTAGACCATATATCCAAAACAATGCGATGGGTTAACGTCATTCGATAAAGTTTGGATGTTATCATTAAAAATGGGTAGGCCTAAAGTGCGAAAAGGAGTCCTTTTCGCGAAAAGGAGATTCCGCTACGAAAAGGAGCCATAAAATCTATATTTGAAGCATTAAGAAAATTATTTTTATATATTTAGAAACATACTAATGAAATATGTTTGTAGTAAAAAAATTAGTTAAATCAAACTTCAAATTATTTTTTTGTCAATACTTTTGGTTTTGACTCCATTTTGACCGTACGAAACGGACTTTCCGTCTACGAAAAGGAGTCATAAAATCAATATCTAAAGCTGTATACACATTAATTTTATATATTTAGAAATAGATTATTAGAATATGTTTGCTTTGAAGAAATTAGTTAAATCAAACTTTAAATGAATTTGTTGTCAATACTTTTGTGTTTTGACTCCATTTTGACCATACGAAAGGACTTTCCGTCTACGAAAAGGAGTCATAAAATCAATATCTAAAGCTGTATACACATTAATTTTATATATTTAGAAATAGATTATTAGAATATGTTTGCTTTGAAGAAATTAGTTAAATCAAACTTTAAATGAATTTGTTGTCAATACTTTTGTGTTTTGACTCCATTTTGACCATACGAAAAGGACTTTCCGTCTACGAAAAGGAGTCATAAAATCAATATCTAAAGCTGCATACACATTAATTTTATATATTTAGAAATAGATGAATAGAATATGTTAGCATTGAAAAAATTAGTTATATCGAATCTTAAATGAATTTGTTGTCAATATTTTAGTATATTATGACTCTCTTTTTACCGTATCGGAAAAGGACTTTCCTTCTGCGACTATGTCTTCATGTTAAAGCTGTTCGACTTTTATACCTACTTATTATGTAAATTACCTAAGTTCGAAACGCAATTAAATGCCCTTCATAAAATCATTAATGTGTATAGAAATATATACACACAAACACAAAATAAACATGAAATAAAACGTATAATATTTAATTCCGTGAAAAATACTTCTGTGTTTTTATTCTGTCGTATTGCCTCACGAAAAGGAGTTTCCGCAACTGGGCTGTGCACACTTTCTTTTTCAACTGAGTATAGATACCTTTACTGTATTGGTATATAGTCATCAAACTCTTAAGAACTCAGTAAATATATGTATTAGTAATGAATGACATAAAAGGGGAAATTTATATACAAACAAATATGTGTACTATCATTTCATGGAAAAAGTCTCTATTATACGACACTTTCATATGTACTTATATATCAACTTATTCAGCCGTGGGTCAGAGTTTGTAGTCAAGAGATTGATGCTACATCTATTGTATAATTTATATATGACTTTATATTTACTTTTATATCTTGTTCAGTCTGTCTATATTATTTTAATTATTCACTCTGTTCATTTCAGGAGATGGAAAGAAAACGACAACAACACTGACTCATTATAGTTGTAATATTTCCAAATGTAAATTTATCTATTACATAGCGTTAACATATCAATTATTTTAAACAAACATAATACAAGACACAATTAAGAACTTATCATAACAATGTATGTATTACTTGAGTGAGAGTAGCATATACAGTATTTTTTTTAACAAATTTAATGAAAGAAAGAACTTTTCTGCAAATGAAATGAAAATAACATATTATTGAACATTATGTGAAGTACCATAGAATCGGGAGATTATTTGAAACAAAAGTTCATCCGGGATATAAAGAAGGTGGTTTAAAAAGCTTCAAGTATAACATTCAACGATGTTTTGGGAAAACATTAAAACAATACCGTTAAAGTTTACTCTTTATATGTTCACAATATGTTGTTATAAACTATGAATAAAGAAACTATTATGCACATACACTGTTTCTATTACCGGTTTAATGTATTATTAACTCATTACAGATTACATACATGACGAAGCAAATATTAAATTCATAAAACACATTCATGTAGTGACTTAATGTATTATACCTAATATTCTACTAACTTATTATTAACATTTGTCATCTGACATTAAATCTCTAGCTCCCCCCTCTATTGATCGAAACAACTGATACCATGTGGCATTCAGTAAATAACAACCAACGCGTGTTATTAATCCTATGACCACTCCGCATCCCAATAAACAATTAACACGTGCCATTATGAAAACCATTCAACGCACGACATCTGTGCGAATCAAGACGCGTGCCTTTTATAACTGAATCAGCATATGAAAAGTTTCAGTAAATACTACATTTTTCATGTATTGATGTTTTTTTATAATGGAATAATTGAGAATATTTAATACTTACAGGCATTCAGATAAGACTGAACTTTTAGAAAAAATATATCATTGAGAGAATTTAAACAATCAAAAGAGACACACACAGCAATATGGATTTGTTTTGTGATGGATTTGTTTTGTGATAATGTGTACAATAATTAATCTGTTATTAATAAATATGGTTGTTTGTTATTCTAATCACTGTTGAGTTAAAAGAAATCCGTTCATTATTGCTTTGTGCATCTTTTAAGAAATGGAATACACAGATACATACCTCACAGCAAATACAATCCCTTTTACATTTTTCCGAACACACAGAACACAAATCACTACGTTTCCTCATTTTTAAAATGATAGAATAGAAGAATATTTGAGGCCATCCGTTATATATGAACTAAAACAAAATAATTACATTAGCTCAAAAATTAAAGAATTGTAATGCACATTTATAACAAGAATTATCAAAATATGTTTGGCGGAAATAACAACTTACCGATGATAATTATTTGTTTTTCCAACGACGTCTAATCCTATAATTAAATCAAGTAGCTGAAATACCGACGCGATCATAAAGAAGTGATAATCCAATCAACGTCAATCAAAGGAAAAAGCGACAAAACTGTCAACTGTTTGTACAAGACAAACAATTAATTTAACGTTTGATTTCATTTATTTTTTTCAATATTCTATAAATCTGTTTCTTAATATATAAACATCTCTATATATTTTCAATATTCTATTAATCTGTTTCTTATTATATAAACAGAATTTGTATCTAACACTTTAAGATATTGATTTTTTTACTTCTTTTCGTAGTTGAAAATCCTTTTTGTATGGTAAAAGGAATGTCAAAACACAAAAGTATTGACAACAAATTCATTTAAAGTTCGATTTAACTAATTTTTTCAATGCAAACATATTCTATTAATCTATTCGTTAATATATAAAAACAATTTGTATTAAGTTTTAGATACTGATTTTATGACTCCTTTTCTTAGACGGAAAGTCCTTTTCGTAAGGCCTAAATGGAGTAAAAACACAAAAGTATTGACAAAAAATTCATTTAAAATTCGATTTAACTAATTTTTTCAATGAAAACATATTCTATTAATCTTTTTGTTAATATATAAAAAGAATTTGTATAAAGCTTTAGATATTGATTTTATGACTCCTTTTCGCAGACGGAAAGTCCTTTTCGTATGGTCATAATGGAGTCAAAACACAAAAGTATTGACAAAAAAATAATTTGAAGTTTGATTTAACTATTTTTTTTACTGCAAACGTATTTCATTAGTATGTTTCTAAATATATAAAAATAATTTTCTTAATGCTTCAAATATAGATTTTATGACTCCTTTTCGTAGCGGAATCTCCTTTTCGCGAAAAGGACTCCTTTTCGCACTTTAGGTCTACCGTTAAAAATCTCAGAAGTACATTGAAGAAAGCCGTGACTCTTGAATCCGAATGTAAAAAATACTGCCCTTCACGACACGTACAACGTGTTTCAAAAAGTCGGTTGTAGGCAGGTGGATACTATGTATATACGAGTTTATTACTATATTCAACTTTGATTATATGAACAATACGCATTGTGTGTTGCAAAAGACTGCCTAGAACACTTTTATCTACCACTGTCAAAAACAATCGGGAGCATTCAGTTACAAATATGCATAGTTTTGTGTTGCTTTTCCGGCGGCGGCGTCGGCGGCGTCAACATTCAAGTTTTGCGTTTAGGTCATTTCTCACAAACTGTTTGCACTAGACCTTTCAAACGTTGCTTATAGTTGTATCATGGGTGGTACATCGCAAAGTGACAAAGCAAATGTGGAAGTGACCTTGACCGTCCAAGCAAAGGGCAGATAACTTAATAATTTTTAGGTTCAACTTTTGCGTTTAGGTCACTTTTTCACAAACTGTATGCACTAGACCTTTAAAACTTTGCTTATAGTTGTATCTTGGATGGTACATCGCAACGTGACAAAGCAAATGTGGAATTGACCTTGACCCTCCAAGCAAAGGCAGATAACCTTATAATGTTTACCTTCAACTTTGGCGTTTAGGTCACTTTTTCACAAACTGTATGCACTAAGACCTTTCAAACTTTGCTTATAGTTGTATCTTGAGTGGTACATTGCAACGTCACAAAGCAAATGTGGATGTGAGCTTCACCATTCAAGCAAAGGGCAGATAACTTAATTCATAATTTTGCATTGCAGAGATGTTGAGATTTTATTTTATTTTCAGTAGGTGATAACATTTGTGTTACTCGGTTTTTATCCTTAGGTTCTATAGTAAAATAAAAATCTTTGGCAGAGTAAAAATACCATAATTTTCAAGATTTTGATTTTAAAAGATACGTATATTGAATCAATTTGCATGAATGTGCATGAAAAAGGCAGGGTTTTAAAAGAGTCCCACTGTAGATACCTTAATTTTAACAGTAAACTTGGTTGAACATCAAGGATAAAGACCGAGTTTATCACCTACCAGAATGTATTGGTTATGTCTTATTTCTGGTCACTGATTGGTCAGTTTTTTTGATGATGCTCTATCAAAATTATGAATTGTTACATTTACATCACTTTCTCATGAACTAGAATTATGCACTAGATGTTTTAAACCTGATTTATAGCTTAATCTTTGGAAGAAAACATATTTTATTTTGACATAGTTGTGTCTTTGGTAGTGCATCTTTTTTTGGATGCTTGGAGCTGATGATTTTTAGCTCTACTGGCCAAAGGCCTTTATTTTTCATCCGATTTTTACCAAACTTTACCAGATTGTTAATATCAATGGAAGCTCGCACAAGTTCGAAAAATAGCAAGATCGGACCAATAACAGCAGAGTTATGGCCCTTGATTTAGTTTTTGATTCGTTAATACGATAGAGCTTTCATTTTTCGTCTGATCTTTACCAAACTTTACCAGATGTTTTGGCCTTCTTTTTTTATTATTAGTATATATATATATATATATATATGTGTTTTTTTAAATTTTTATTTCATTATTTTTTGGTTTAATATTTTTTTGGTGTAAACGCCATGTTAGCAGGAAGCAATGCTGTGCCTATTGCATTTTTTCCCGGTTCGTTGATTTTTGATGGAGTTACGGCCCCTTGACATTTTTTTTAAATTTCTTGTCAGCGCTACTCCTCCTAAACGCCTTGTTGGATTTCGACGAAACTTGACAGGAAGCATCTGTAAGATGTCTAGTTGTGCATATCGCGCTTTTTTTCCAGTTTGCTGATTTATGACGGAGTTATGGCATTTGACATTTTTTTACTTTAAATTTCTTGTCGACGCTACTCCTCCTAAACAGCTTGTTGAATTTCTACAAAATTTGGCAGGAAGCCTCAGTATGATGTCTAGTTGTGCAAAGCATGGTATATCAATGAAATTATGGACAAGATTGAAAACCAGCTAGATCTAGTTAGTAACGACAGGTTATGGCCCTTGATTTGTTGAAAAATGCTATATTGTATTTTCCTTTGTTAAATCTGTAGTTACTTCATTCGGCCAGTAGAGCTTATGGGATGGTGAGTTGACCGTCGTCCGTTGTCAGTCGTCCGTCGTTAACTTTTGTCTCGATAAGACGATAGAGCCTTCATTTTTAGCTCGACTGATCAGAGATCAGCAGAGCTTATGCCGTGGTGCGGTGTCCGTCTGTCTGTCCGTAAACTTTTTTTGTAGCGATTACTCCTCTGAAACTATTGAATGGATTTTCATGAAACTTTACAGAAATGTTGCCCATGAAGTCTAGTTGATCCTAGCAAAAATTCATGATGATGTGAAATCCAGGATGGCCGCCAAATCTAAAATGATATTTTCAATAAATAAATTTGTAGCGACTACTTCTTGAAAACTATAAGTGATATTGATATGGGACTTTTTCTAAAATGATCAGCATGACATGATGTTGGTCCTTGTCAAAAATCGTTTTGATTCGACGTTAAACATGGCTGCTAGCGGCCATCTTTGTTCACATAGAGTTATATAGTAAAAACTTGTAGCGACTACTCCTCTGAAACTACTTGGCGGATTGTCATGAAACTTTACAGGAATGTTGCTCTTAATGTCTAATTGATCCTAGCAAAATTTCAGATCGGCCAGAAATTCAAGATGGCCACCATAGCTAAAAATAGATTTTTAAAAAATAAGTTTGTAGCGACTACTTCTTGAAAACTATAAGTGATATTGATATGGGACTTTTTCTAAATTGATCAGCATGACATGATGGTTATCCGAGTCGAACATTACTTTGATTCTACGTTAAACATGGCTGCCAGTGGCCATATTTGTTTACATAGTGTTATATAATGAAAACTTGTAGCGATTACGCCTCTGAAATTACTTGACGGATTTTCATGAAACTTCACACACATTTTGCTCTTGATGTCTTATTGATCCTAGCAAAATTTCAGGTCGGCCAGAAATTCAAGATGGCCGCCATTTCTAAAAATAGATTTTCAAAATACAAGTTTGTAGCGACTTCTTCTTGAAAACTATAAGTGATATTGATATGGGACGTTTTCTAAAATGATCAACATGACATGATGTTGGTCCTTGTCAAAAATCATTTTGATTCGATGTTAAACATGGCTGTCAGCGGCCATCTTTGTTTACATAGAGTTATATAATGAAAACTTGTAGCGACTACTCTGAAACTACCTGACGGATTTTCATGAAACTTCACAGGAATGTTGCTCTTGATGTCTAATTGATCCTAGCAAAATTTCAGGTCGGCCGGAAATTCAAGATGGCCGCCACTGCTAAAATTATATTTTCAAAAAACAAGTTTGTAGCGACTACTTCCTGAAATCAAAATCAATCAGTAGAGCTTCAAGGTCATTGACCTCTTGTTCATCTATCTTTACCAGATTGTTAATGTCAATGAAAGCTCTGACAAATTCGAAAACCAGCGATATCGGACCAGTAACAGCGGAGTTATGGCCTTGATTAGTTAAAAATGGTTTATTTTGCCTCGTTAAGATGATAGGCATGATCAGTGCCTTAATTTTTCATCCGATCTTTACCAAACTTTACCAGATTGTTAATGTCAATAAAATCTCGAACAAGTTCAAAAACCCGCCAGATCGGACCAGTAACAGCGGAGTTATGGCCCTTGATTTAGTTAAAAATGCTATATTTTGCATTGTTAAGGCGATGGGGCCTTCATTATTCATCTGATCTTTACCAAACTTTACCAGAATGTTTTTTTTTCTTTTTATAATTTTTTTCTTTTCTTTTTTCTTTTTATTTGTTTAATTTTTTTTTTCATGACTTCAATAAAAGCTCGTACAAATTCGAAAACCAGCGATATCGGACCAGTAACAGCGGAGTTATGGCCTTGATTAGTTAAAAATGCTTTATTTTGCCTCGTTAAGATGATAGGGCCTTAATTTTTCATCCGATCTTTACCAAACTTTACCAGATTGTTAATGTCAATAAAAGCTAGGACAAGTTCGCAAACCAACCAGATCGGACCAGTAACAGCGGAGTTATGGTACTTGATTTAGTTAAAAATGCTATATTTTGCCTCGTTAAGAAGATATGGCCTTCATTTTTCATCAGATCTTTACCAAACTTTACCAGATTGTTAACGTCAATAAAAGCTCGGACAAGTTCGAAAACCAGCAAGATCGGACCAGTAACAGCGGACTTATGGCCCTTGATTTAGTTAAAAATGCTACATTTTGCCTCGTTAAGACGATAGGGCCTTAATTTTTCATCGGATATTTTCCAAACTTTACCAGATTGTTAATGTCAAGGAAAGCTCGGACAAGTTCGAAAACCAGCGAGATCGTGTCAGTAACAGCGGAGTTATGACCCTTGATTTAGTTAAAAATGCTACATTTTGCCTCGTTAAGATGATAGGGACTTCATTTTTCATTCGCTCTTTACCAAACTTTACCTAATTGTTAATGTCAATAAAATCTCGAAAAAGTTCGAAAACCAGCCAGATCGGACCAGTAACAGCGGAGTTATGGCCCTTGATTTAGTTAAAAATGCTATATTTTGCCTTGTTAAGGCGATGGGGCCTTCATTATTCATCTGATCTTTACCAAACTTTACCTGATTTTTTTTGTGTTTCTTTTTATAATTTTTTTCTTTTCTTTTTTTTTCTTTTATTTTTTATTTTTATTAGTTAAATTTTTTTTTCATTAATTTTTTTTTTTATAATTTTTCAAATGTTTGAATTTTATTTTTTATTTTATTTATTTATTATTATTATCTCTACTGGCCAAGTTCGAAAACCAGCCAGATCGGACCAGTAACGGCGGAGTTATGGCTCTTGATTTAGTTAAAAATGCTATTATTTTGTTTCTTTAAGACGATAGTCACTCACTTCATTGGTGTTATAAGAGCCATATTAGCCAGTAGAGCGTCCACATGGCCTCTTGGGCCTCTTGTTTATCTGATCTTTACCATATTTGTTTAGACTGTTAATATAAACCCCCCCCCCCCCCACCCACCCCCCAATTTTTATGAAATTTCATTCATAGAAGAAAGTGGGATAAATTAAAAAATGCCCATGCCAGACTAGACACAGACAGACTTATTGCCCATGATTACCAGGTGAGTGATCTAAGGCCATCCTGGGCCATCCTGTCCCAGTTGTTTTTGCAATGTTTTAAAAAAACTACTGATGGGAATTTTATGTCGACAACCCTAGATATAAGAGCCGTTTTAGCAAGTAGAGCATCCACAGGCCCTCTTGGGCCTCTTGTTTTTAATAGAATGGCATTTTGTTTTTAAACAAATGCACTTAAATGTCATCTCAGCAAATGGCAAACTCGATTGTTTACAAACTTTCATTTAAGCATCATTGACCTTTTTATTTTTAAGCCCAGCCCCCGTAGGCAAGACGTGAATCCACGGATCTCTTGTTTTTATCTGTCTGTCCCATTAGTGCTACATCCTTAATTTATTTGCTGCCCCAGCCATTCATTTATATACTATATTATACAGACAAATACTCCCAGTGTATCCAAGATCCACCTTGTATGGGTCCACCATATACCATTTCTATTAGAAGTTACAGCTTGACCCGACACCTGAAATTTGCAGAACTGCAGATAGTGCTTGACTCATACGCTAGGCCTATATGTGTGTACAGAACCTTAGCTCGTAATTGTGGCAATCCTATTCGAGCAAAGCTTGACATGTGTATGTTTAGCCCAACAAGCTTCTCGGTTATGTAATGATGATGGTCATTAATTTAATGTAGTATAAAATAATGGGTAAGGAGATGAATATATTTCAACTATAACCTATTTCCCTTAGTACAGAGGTCTGTATCCTCAAGTCCTAGGCCCAACCAGGACTATCACCTTTTGCCACCTGTTAATTTTCAGACTCCAATCTCCCAGTCTTAATCAGTTTAATCTCCCCAACTGTTCTTATGTAAAACTTACAATGTTATGAATCAATTTTGTTTGTATGGTATTTTACGTCGTTTTCAACACATGTAAGGTTATATATGACGGTCGATTGTTTTTTGTGGTGGAGGCAGACCACCCACGTTTCCTGGGTAGAACCAGTACTGTACACCTCCCGCCATCCGTAAGAATCGACACTTCCTCACAAGTCGAGCTCCAAGTGGGATTCGAACCCGCAGCGGTGAGAGGCGAAGGTTATGAATCAAAATCTGTCATCTGAATCAAAAGATGTCATCTGTTTCAGATGCTACGTCGCATTTTCAAAAGACCAGTTAGAATGAAGAAGACTATTTGTGTGTATAGAGGGTATGGCATGCATGAGGAGGACACAGCTATTGTTCACCGAGCATTGACAGAACATGTCAGTCCATCAGAGTATCAGGTGATACATGTAACACCAAAGGAGATTCTCGAAGGTCAGTATTATTTACATTATTAACTAGAACCCAAAACCATAAGTGTTTAAACAGACTGCAGGGCTTTTTTCAAGAAAATTGGGAAAAGGCCTAGGCTGAAAAATAGTAATATATATATATATATATTATATATATATATAATTTTTTATTTTATTTTTTTAAATTTTGAATTTTTTACCCCAAAATTGGGAAAAAATAGTGGTTTTTGCAATTGGGAAAAGGCCGAATTTCGGCCCCTGTTAAAAAGGTTAAAAAAGCCCTGGACTGCATTGCCAGCAAGCCTGACACTGATGGATATTAAAGAAACTATTACTAACCCACCAAATAATGTCAAAACTACACTACAAAAATCTTAAACAAAACTCTATCCAGGTGTTCAGGTCATATATTAATGTATACTGTGCTGATTAAAAGTAAAGGTTTATTTACGAGAATTGAATATGCGTAAAATGGATTATGAGTTGGTAACTCTTAATTCAACGCTCCAGTTTTGGGACTTAATCTGGCTGGTTAAAGCCATTTATATTGTGTCCAGAGAGTTTGGATTCTCAAAATATGTAAGTTATATATATATATCTCGTCGTCATTAGGTTTAGAAACGATGTACATATGTTGTACAATGTGGCTGTGGTTGGCGGTATAGCTATATTTTAACTTTCAATGGACATTTTTTAGATACCCCATGGTTAAAATTTATGTAGCCAAATATAGATGGATGCCAAACATTTTGTTGGTATTTTTTTCATGCTGTATAATAAATTTCTGTATAAGTATATGGCTAAGGAATTCATGCAAATAGGCTTTTAACTTACAATGAGCTTGGTGTTTCATATGATATTCATCGGCTCATTAACAGGTATGTAATAATTAATATAACGCATACCTCATTTTGATTCACTGTTGAGTGTTGATAATTATTGATTTAATTTTTTTTTCATTACATAGCAAAATGCAGTACTTTGGCAATTTTTCATATTCCATTTATGATATAACTTGCAGACAAACTGAAGGATGGTGTCACTCTTCTCGCGATAGGAGGCGGTTTTGATCTGGGTCTTATAAAGGTTCTAGGACAGCCTGGAATGACAAAGATCCGAGAGTTTGTCCACAATGGAGGCAGCTACCTCGGAATATGCTCTGGTGCCTACTTTGCCTGCGATTACATAGAGTTTGACAAAGGTGGTCCACTGCAGGTTGTTGGAGAAAGGTTTCTTAAGTTTTATCCAGGTATGAGTCTCTACACGTATGACATTTACATTTTAGCATATGCTGCAAAAATAAAGTTTCTGGGCATATACCCATGAAATCTGTCTGTCAGTCTGCCCATCAGTCATACTTTTTGTTGCCAGAGAATAACTCATAGTATCTTCATGAAACTTGCTTCACATATTAAGCTTGTGGTCTTGTGTATATAAAAGGTTCTAATTTGCATATTTTTGTCATTTCCAACTTTCCTTAGAATAAGGTCAAAAGTTAAGTTTGACATCAGAACCGTTCAAGGCATCTTAATATTTACTATTTATATCCTATGGCGCCTTTTATATGTAGAACTTCCTTATATCAAAGTTTTTGGCATTTCCATGGGAACAAGTTAATTTGTCAAAATATTTATTTCTGTGGCACGTTTCAAAAACTGTTCAAAAAATCTTTATGAAGCTTGATAAATACATACACATAGCCATCCTCTAGTTAAAATAACGATGAGAAAATAAACAAGTAATAGATAGAGTATGATTTCATTCCATACTCTATTTGTTTTGTAGCATGTCCATTTCAGCTCCCTGCCATACTCTAACTTGTTATTCTAACTGTTATTTTGAATTACACGATTTACACCTGTGCTTTTACAAAGATAATTTTTAGTGACCATGCTAAAAGAAAGGAAAGAGTATATACTAAAACAGAATTGTAATGTTCAAGGTCTAAAACACGAGTTAATATGCACAGTGACATGTTATACTTTATACTGACTAACCGATTATAACCTACCGGTATTGTAGAATGGTCACAGACAATTCTCTTTGTTCAGACACAGGTGTAAATCGTTTAAGTAATAGATAGAGTCTGGTCTCAGCGAGTTGGCTTATTTAAACACCATCTCGCCCATCGAGGTGTTTAAATAACCAACGAGCTGAGACAGACTCTATCTTTTTTGTAGCATGGTGTACCTAGTAACACTGTGACGTCATAGTGACCGTACTCTAAATTCCAATATCCGGTAGTTGTAGTACGGTGTAGCCACGCCCCTTTAGTTACCCTAAATTAAACGATTTAATGCTCTGCATTCACCAAAGGAAATGTCACCGACCATGCTACAATTGAAATTGTAGCATCGTCACAGACAACTCTCTTTGATCAGACACAGGTGTAAATTGTTTAACTGAAAATAAGACCTGCCAGAATAACTGTGAGAATAACAGTTAGAATAACTGAAATAGAGCTGACATGGACATGCTACAAAGCAAATAGAGTATGGTTTCAACTCGTTGGTTAATTTAAACACCTCGATGGGGCTACGCCCATCTCCATGTTTAAATGAACCAACTCAATGAAACCATACTCTATCTATTACTTATTGATCCATTGCATCAATCCGATTGCCGACGATCGATTGTAAATCTTAACTGATTGCCTATCACTGCTACATACTGACCTATCCTCATGGTAGGTAAGGACCAGAATTATCTATTTCTAGTAAGAGAAGAGCAACCCCAGATTCTGCTGTATCCCCTACCGATCACTGGGAGTATCCCTATATAACCTAAATAATCAGGGTTTTTAGCTCTACTGGCCAAAGGCCAGGAGGGCTTATGCGATCACTTTTTGTCCGTCTGTCTGTTAGCAATTTTATAAAATCGACATCTCCTCTGAAATCACTTGAAGGATTTTGATGAAACTTCATCACAATGTTACTTGGGAGGGCCCCTCTCAGATTTGTGTTTTTCGTGGCTGCCAGTCATCCAAGAAGGTCGCCATGGCTAAAACTAGGTCAAATTTAAGGACATTTAAAACGACGTCTTCGACGAGACCACTTATTCTATTCTACTGAAATATCATATACATGTTCCTTGGGTTGGCCTCTATCAAGTTGGTGTTTTTCGTTATCAAATAATAAAAATGGCCGCCACGTCGACCCAAAGTTTACATAGAGTTATATAGGAAAAGGTTAAAAATTACATCTTCTCTGAAACCATGTGAAAGATTTTGATGAAACTTAAGCACACTGATATTTGGGATAGTCCCTCTCAGATTTTTGTTTTTCGCGGCCGCCAGTCATCCAAGATGGCCGCCATGGCTAAAACTAGGTCAAATTTAAGTAAATTTCAAACGACATCTCCGAAACAACTTATTCCATTCTGCTGAAATATCATATACATGTTCCTTGAGTTGGCCTCTATCAAGTTTGTGTTTTTCATTATCGTCAAATAATAAATTCCTTGAGTTGGCCTCAATCGTTTGTGTTTTTCGTTATCGTCAAATAATAAAAATGGCTGCCATGGCGACCCAAAGTTTACAGTTATATAGGAAAAGGTTAAAAATTACATCTTCATTGAAACCGCCTGAAAGATTGTGATGAAACTTAAGCACAATGATATTTGGAATAGTCCCTCTCAGATTTGTGTTTTTCGCGGCCGCCAGTCATCCAAGATGGCCGCCATGGCTAAAACTAGGTAAAATTTAAGTAAATTTCAAAGAACATCTCCTCCGAAACCACTTATTCCATTCTTGTGAAATATCATATACGTGTTCATTGGGTTAGCCTCTATCAAGTTTGTGTTTTTCGTTGTCGTCGAATAATCAAAATGGCCCCCACAGCGATCCAAAGTTTACATAAGAGTTATTGGAAAAGGTTAAAATTACATCCTCTCTGAAACCGCCTGAAAGATTTTGATGAAACTTAAGCACAATGATACTTGGGATAGTCCCTCTCAGATTTGTGTTTTTTCACGGCCGCCATCTTCTCTGAAACCTCTTTAAGGATTTTGATGAAACTTAATCACCATGATATTTGGGATAGTCCCTCTCAGATTTGTGTTTTTCGCAGCCGCCAGTCATCCAAGATGGTCGCCATGTCTAAAATTAGGTCAAATTTAAGGAAATTTCAAACAACATCTCCTCCGAAACCACTTATTGCATTCTTGTGAAATATCATAAACATGTTCCTTGGGTTAGCCTCTATCCTATCAAGTTTGTGTTTTTCGTTATCTTCGATTAATCAAAATGGCCGCCACAGCGACCCAAAGTTTACATAAGAGTTATATAGGAAAACGTCAAAAATGACATCTTCTCTGAAACTGCTTGAAGGATTTTGATGAAACTTAATCACATTGATCTTTGGGTTAGCCCACTCAGATTTGGGGCCTCCAGTCATCCATGATGACCACCATGGCTAAACTTAGGTCAAATTTAAGGACATTTATCAAACGACATATTACCACTTATTCCATTCTAGTTAAATATCATATGCATGTTCCTGTTGTTGGTCTCTATCAAGTGTGTATTTTGTTGTCGTCGAATTCAGTGTATGCAACATGTTTAATATAGGAAACATCACTATAACAGGTACCGGTGACCAATATAAATACAATATATACTGAAGGGAAAAAGAAACGCGACACAGGAATTTCTGCTTTTAGTATATCCAAGGAAATCCCAAGGTGTTTTGTATTAAAAAAAAAAAGTTGAAGTTATAGTTAGAGAAAGGACACAACTGTGATGTTGTAGACGTTTTAATCACAGTACATGTTGTAACAAGAAATTCATAAGTGTTGAAGTTCCTCTTTGAAAAATTGAGCCAGTTCAGTACTGTATTTAACGTAAAAAGTTTGCAAAATTTTGCATCCTAAGTTTGCTCACATGCTTGAGCCAAACGCATACTCTGTCAATAATGAATTGAATTGGGGTTTTAAGGCGCACCAACACATGAAAAGGTTATATGGCGCCTAAAAGGCATGAACATGCCAGGCTCATCTTCCATGTATATCGAGATAAAATATGGAAAATGGGCCTAGAACCTTATACCCTGAACTGCAGAGTTGCTGCAAATTCTATCGTAGAAACT
The DNA here is from genome assembly GCA_037043455.1 of Cyrtodaria siliqua. Classification (NCBI taxonomy): domain Eukaryota; kingdom Metazoa; phylum Mollusca; class Bivalvia; order Adapedonta; family Hiatellidae; genus Cyrtodaria; species Cyrtodaria siliqua. The sequence continues at coordinate 46,861 of JAWPHD010012673.1, forward strand.
CCATTTACGCTGGAGCCACGTTATTGTTTTTCTGCCACTGCTCTTAGTGATGTGAGCGAGATGGCACCTGAAACAATGCAGGGGTCATGATGAAGACCTTTAATGAGCATGAACAAAAAATGACAAAATGAATATGAATGGGGGGGGGGGGTCCTACCCCTCTGCATGTGACGGTGTGTTTGCAGTGGTTGTATTCTACCCCGGCAACCACACGGGGGCTGTCAATAATGAAACTTTGCAGGAATACTATTTGCTGTGTTACGTGTTGTTTTAGTTTTTTTCCCAAAAGGAAAGATCTTACGTAGCCATGTACATTCGATTAACAGCAGCATATTGAACATACAATATTAGCGGAAATTCTCGTGTCGCGTTTCTTTTTCATTTCAGTATATGTGTATTAAATTCCAGGTATGTATATTATAATTCCAGGTTCCTGTATAGGACCGCTGTATAAAACCTACGATTACAAGAGTAAGAGTGGCTCAGTCGCCTCCCTTATTGACTATACAGAAGCAGCTGCGAGTGATGAATGGCAGGGAAAACAGAACATAGCCTGTGATGACTGTCTTGTCACAGAATCTAATAAAACAAAAAATAATCATCATAGTGCTATACTAACAAAGAAAATTAATAAATCCATCATTGATAATTCGACTAGACTTCATTCAGAGCAATCCTTAAATTCGACGAATGGAGAGAAAAATGCAGAATCCATATGTGTTAAATGTATAGAACACAGGTCAGTTGAAACAGCTGAGAGGGCTCACTGCGGAGAGAAAAAATTATTCAGGGTGTATTTTAATGGAGGTGGTAAATTTATCAACAAAGACATGAACTCATTGCTGAAATGTGCTAGTGAAAACGTGGTAGAAACTCAAACCAACAATGGTGACAACTGTCCATCCAAAAAGAGAAAGCTTAATAATGATGGAAAAAACAGTAAATTTGACAATGTTTCCATTTTGTCGCATTATACAGATTTGCCATCTCATCCAGCAGCAGTGGTTAAATGCAAGTTTGGTAAAGGTGTTGCAGTGTTAAGCGGTGCCCATTTTGAGTACGATGCCGACGACCTTGATGGAGAGAATGAATATGTGAAAGATATTATACCGGACCTCAGGATGAGTTCACACGATAGGAGAATTCTGTTCAAATCAGTTTTACAACATCTAAATATAAGCGTGAATAAAGAAAAGTCTTCCAAACTTTAAATCCTTGTTTAAATGTTTAGTTTCGACATTGTAGAAAGAACTGTCCCTAAAATGCAATGTAATGAAGTTGAAACAAAAAATTATAGGCCCTCCATAATTTTGATTTATAATCCATAGATCTGTTTCCGATAGCTCAAGTTTTATATTGGAATGAACAACTGAATGACTGGTATGTTTAATTTTTGCTTTTGAATCCAGGGAAATAATCTGAAAGCTACCAATAATGCATTAATCCAAAATCCAGAAGTTTAGACCGTCCTTAAAAAAATATGTTTGCTGTGCTCTGACCCTGAATTTTTTAAGTAGGTAGGTAGGTATTTTTTTTTTTTTTTTTTTTTTTTTTTTTGGCTATAGCAGTGCTCAAAGAAAATTATTTTAAGAGACAGGCCCAGGGCTTGTTGCTTCTGAAAATGGACAGGCCCCGATTTGAAATGGACAGGCCCTGATTTAAAATGGAAAGGTCCAAAAAAAAATCTTATTGGAGATGTGTCTTTATTCACTTTTATAGCACACATTAATTTTGTTACGTATGTATTAATCAAGCTCAGAACCTCCTCTGACTATATTTTTCTTTTTGCTACCACTTTATGCTCCCTGGTCAGCGGACTTATTTACCATTTCGTTTAAAATATGTTAGAATAGAATATTACATAGTAATTTATAACCAATGCAAAGGAGAGTACTAGCACTTTTGCCAAACGATAATAATCAGAGCCGACTTGGTGAAACTGGAGCTAAACTTGGAGCCAAATTTTTAATCAGGTTTTATGAGACTATCAGAGCATCCTTTGGCTATATTTTTTCTTTTTGTCTCCACTTTCTCCAAGTAAAGAATTAGGAGCCTAGACTAGAATTCATTTAAAAGTAGGATTCCAGGAACTCCTTACACCTTAAATAATGAATAGAAATATACTTTATATCTGTATTTATACATATACAGTATATATATTTTTCTTTCCACCAACATGTATATTTAAAGGACAGTTTGTCTTATTTGATTATGTAAAAAAAAAAAAAAAAAAAAATGATATATATATCCGAAATTATGTATCATCCGAACTACTATGACACCGCACTTTTACGACCCGAACATTTCACAAACATTCAATCGAAATACCATCAAAAACGATTTTTTTTCATGCATTAGTGTGTTTTTAATGACAAAAACGGTATTTCTTATCACAAAGGAAAGAAAACACAACCCTATTTGCAGAATAATGAGTTTTATGTCAACAATTGTCGACCTCAAAGTTGTCTTGAGGAACTTGAGCTTGAGATCCAGTAAAACTGATTTTTTGGGGGATTTTTTTAGACAGGCCCGACGGGCTCCTCGTCTGCAAAATGAGACCGGCCCGGAATGGATTTCGACGAGCCCCGGGCGTCGGGCTATCCTATTTCTTGAGCACTGTATAGTCCTGGTTTACAAATCATAATTTCCTATCTCAATGTATTATAATGCAGTAATAATTTTTTAGTAAAAAAAACTAAACTTCCGAAAATGCTAAAAAAAAATAATCGGTCACTGCCTTTTTAGACGGTCGGTCGGAACACAGCAAACAAACACTTTTTTAAGGATGGCCTTATACGGACAATACATGCATAGATGACACAGCTATACATTTCCAGCTTGATATCTTACCAGTGCTCCAGATAGACGTGTACCTGCGTAATTACCCATATTTTTTCACCAAAAATGCATTGAAAATAAAATTAATGAGTACATAAACGCATTAAAAAATCTCCGATAAATATTGAGAACCAAATTCCCGTGTACACACTTCAATAGCTTAGACAAATTGACTGCGCTCAGTCGTACTCAATAGATGCTCATTGAAGTTTGTGGTACCGAATGACAATCAAATGCCTCCAGCAATTTCTAGTAGGTACTTGCTAGAAAAAAATAGCATTTTTGTCAGCTGTTTGTCACAAATTAATGCCATTATAAAAAAAAACAACATCAATGTTGAATATATATATTATAAGGGGAAGAGGAAATATGCAAATTTAATATTGGATTTAAACTCGAGCGTCCCCGTGTGGTTCCAGGGCAAAGAATAAGGCCACTGCAGATTCCGTTACAGGAGTAGGCAGTGGTAGCCCTTTCCCCCAAATTCATGTTCATTTTATCTTTTTTGTTCATGCTCATGAAAGGTCTTCATCATGACCTTCAGGTGCCGTCTCACTCAAATCACTAGAGCAGTGGCAGAAAAACAATAAACGTGGCTTCAGCGTAAATAGAGTCTACAATAGAATTTTGCTGCAGTTCTGCAGGCGAGAAGGTTCTAGGTCCATTCTTCTTATTTTATCTCCATGTAAATGTTCATTCCTGTTTGGCGCCATATAACCTTTCATGTGTTGGTGCACTTTAAAACCAATTCAATTCAATAATCTCAAGCAATTCAGAGTTATGCTCATCTCCCGCTGAGGTTGTTGTACATATATAACCTAATAGGATGTGTTAACGGGATGTAAAAACCCATTTTATTTCATGGGTACAAAATAAAATTGACGCGAGTTCCGTTTTTATTCTTCATTTTATTGTCAATATTTCACGTAAACAGAATAAATTAATTAAAAGATGAGATATATTTATATCACAGATCACAATATACTTGACATCAGATAATACAAAACAAATATGTACATCTATAAGACATAACACTGATACAAACACATGAATATTGTGAATGGATGGTTGTTTTATAACCGATTTAAATATTACAATTGTTACTATGTTAAAGGGACACACAGCAATCTTGATTTCTCAAAAACTCGCGGCTTCACGTTAGTTTTTCTACTTAATTTGCATTTGTTCAATCATTAATATTATTTATAAGAATATTATAAAGCAACTTTTTTGTTGCATATTACTAACTGCTGCTTGTATTGCACCAATAACATATTTAAACACATGGTAAAAAAAGGAAACTAAAATTTGTATTTAATAATATGGAAGCAGGTTTTAAGTCAAAATGATACTGGATAAATAAATAGAAAAGCCAATTTCAGTGCTTGATAAACACTTCAAGATTGCCGTGTGTCCCTTTAAAAAACACAAAAGTTTCTTTCGATATTGTTACATGATCAAGAAAGATGCATGGATAGCTTTTTAACCAACTATTAATTCAAAAGCTAACAAGTTCATATAGTATTCACAAACCTACTATGTAGTAGAACATGCATTTGTGAGTGTGAAGTGATTCATGACAGAAATAAAATGTACACAACACGTTGAGCAAACCTATTTATTATATCCCCGCTTTCACAAAGTGAAGTGGTGGCTATATAGGAATCGTGTTGTCCGTAACGTCCCGTCGCGTAACACTTTTTTTGTCCCGTTCCATCCCGTCGCAAAACACATTTTCATTACTAGCATTCCTCAAACAGTTTTGAATGGGTTGTTCCCAAACTTCATATACACATATCAACTGATGACCTTATGTCCCTCTACATCACCCATTGCTGACTGCCTAATTCATTACAGAATTATGGCCCTTTGTTTGACTTAAAATTTAAGCAGGGGTATTCATCACCTTCAGTGATAGTTCACGTTTTCAGGATGTTTACATACATTTTACATGCAATTCTACAGTATTATTTTACTTAGACAAGTTTTGTTTATATAAATTAAATGTAGGCCAGTTATTGTATTTTTACACATAATTATATATGATTTAAGTAAAACATACATGAGCAGGAGCGTAATTATACAGTTATGAACAATATATTGGATATAAAAATTATTGTTTTTGACAACTTCATAATCGTGTTCTTTTCATTTCTCCTACCAATTTGCCAACAGCATATGGAGAAAAGATGACTGTGATGTCACAATTACATTCTCAATAACAGTTACAAAGCAGACATGGGTTATTTGTAAATAATACCTTATTGTCAGTTCACAAATAAACCCATATTAAATCTGAGCAGCACATGCATTAGACTTGTTATGCATTTCCTTATTCAAGAAATTGAGATCGACTTTATTTTAATAGGAATATTTCATAAATTTGTACAACAATGTTCTGAATGGATAGTTCTGACATTCAGTTTATAGCTCCGCCATCTATTTTTGAGGGTCAAGTTTCCACAATACTGGTCAGGTGATCTATTGTATTTTAGAGTTGTTTGTGGGACAACACATGCTTTTGATACAGGTGTAAATATCAAGTGAATGTTTAATTGGCTCAAATCTCTTGCGGATATAAGCTTTATTGACAGATCGGAAGTATGTATTATTTTAGTGCATACGTCTATTAGTTATATGACTTTAGAGCACTTGGTGACATGTTTTATTAAAGTTCTCCGGCCATGTTTTGTTTCATGAACATGTTTCTGTTTATTTAAATCGAAATCCATACACAACAGTAAATATTTATAATTCGTACATTGCAATATCTGCGAAAAGCGAGAATAAGATTTTATTTGATGACGTAGAAAACTTTGAACAGGTAAATAAATCCACAGGTAAATGTTTTTATCAGAAAGTTTTATCTACGTCATGCAAATAATACTTATTTTTACATACAACTTAGTAGCGGTTTTAAATATATGTTCCTCTCCGGGATTATCAAGAAATGTTCATATGATGTTTAAGAGTTAAATTTGTTAATTGATAATACTACAAATAGGGTGGCCATTCATTATTCAGTCTTAAGCTGTAACATTGATCCAATATTGTCACATGATTCTGCGTACATATATAATTCCTCTGCCTGTATTAAAGGGCAAAACTTGACCAGCAATGCATGGAGTGCTTTAAAGGGACACACGGAAATCTTTAATTTTTTAAAAATTCACGGCGTCCCGTTAGTTTTCCTCTTAACTTGCATTTGTTCAATTATTAATATTTATTGTTAGAATAGTTCAAAGCAAATTATTTTTGCAAATTACTAACTGTTTGTAATATTGCACCAGTAATATATTTAAAAATTTAGTAAAATAGGGAAGAATGTTGAAATCTCAATTTTTTATTTAATTATATGCAAGCAGTTTTAAAGTCAAAATGATGCAGGATAAGTAAATTAAGGTGCACATTTTAATGTTTGAATAAAGCTCAAGATTGCCATGTGTCCCTTTAACTCTGGTATGAAACACACAACGGAAATAAAGACAAGTACACATCTACACCCGATATATACCGTTCAAGTAATCTAGATTTTATCTTTAAGGGCCGTTTTCCTGACATGAATTCGTTTGAAAACAATTTTACATGAACTTTACATATTAACTTCACGTAAAGTTCATGTTAAACAACACTCACTATAATTTAGATACGTTTTTTAAGTTGAAGAGTGGACTGCATGATAATCTCATGTCTAAGAACATACTTGATTGCTCATTGGCGATATATTTAATCATGATGAATGCAGGACGGAAGAAAGTGTCACTTCAATTTCTAAGAGCACTTTTTAAAAGTTTCTCACAATGAGTTTCTCCCTTGTAAGGATATGTGATGTGTATGCAGGACGGAATGAAGTAAAGTACTTCTCATTGGGGTTTCAGCTGCCGCCGGTCTTAATGATCTTAAATAAAGCATTCACATTGTTAGTCTTGATAGCCTGCCTGCATGCATTCACAACCGCTGTTTTGTACTTCCCAACTGAAAATAAACAGAATATTAAAATAATTGAACGGCAGATTGTAAACTGTAAAAAGTACATCATCAATCTCTTCAGTGTTGTGTACAGCATGCCATGAAAAAGCACTGTGTGAAATATTGCATGTTAAAAGGCACCGACCAGATATCTCAATATCCAGGGGTCAGAGAAGAGAGTCGAAATAAAATTATTTACTGACTGTTTACATCCGCTTAATATTAATGACTTTAGTGACTTCTTTGGCATACAGTTTTACCTCAATGCACGAGTATGTGTGTCCGGATTTGTTTACATACTAGTTCTCTATATCTAGATTTAAAGCACAGGAAACTAGCCAAACTGCATTCTTATAGAAATGACATGGTGAACGAGTTTTTTTCGACGCCATGACCTACGTTCTTTGAATATAGTTCCTGGCCAGTTTACTATACAAATTCCGATTATGTTCGGTTATACAGTTTCGACATGCTAGCTTTGGTCATCTAGTATTATACCAGCACACATACCTCTCATCCTGCCGGCCTTCTGTATAACCTGGTTGACCATTTTGAGAGATGCCAGCAGCTCCTGATGATTACCACAGCGTATCTTGTACCCGTTAATCAAGTCACGATTCATGTTGTATAACTCTGTATAACCCTTCTTCATGTTGCCCCTGGAATTGATATTAGTGCAAACATTGTACAACACACTATATCATAGAAGAGGCGATAGCAGGTACATGTATAACACTTCTTCATGTTGCTCCTGAAATCGTGATATATATTGTCCAGGGTTCTGGAAATATTTTGAAAATCCACTTGCCCAGGGCAGGGCAAGTGGATTTTCAAAAGTCACTTGCCCTGCCCATAATGTCACTTGCCCCACATTTAAGAACACTTAATTGCCCCAAAAATTGGTGGTGTACCATTAAACGTGACTGACCGCCGCATAATTTGGACCATTATACTTAGAAAAGGAAGGGAGAGTGTATTTTATGAATTAGTTAATACATTGTATTTATTCATATAAAAAAATCAAATGGTTGCATTTTCTTCTTTTGTGTCTATTACATCTTTGTGTTACTTAAATCATAAAATGATGAGACAGTATACAAACTCATTTTATTCCGCCCTCCCACCCCACCCGAATCCCCACACACACAACCACCCATCATTTTTGATGACCATCCAAAAAAAAAGATTGGCAGCTAGTGTATGGAACTTTTAATGTCACATAGTGTACAATTAACCAGTTGGCAGAAAAAAAAGAAGCTATTGTATTCATTTAAATGTGCGACAAGCAAAGAAACAAAACAAAAACGTTATTAAAAATATTCACTTGGCCACCAATTTCTGCAATCATGGTAACGTTCCTACGGCTTTGTTTTTTAACTAAAGGGAATTAGATGAAAGCAAGAGGCGTGAATAGTGGTTCCCTTATTAGGGTTCCCTAGGAATTGTTTAAGAAGTAGTAGCAGTAACCTTATTTATCAAAAGCGAAAGTTCAGAACTTGAGAAAAAGGTTCCGTGATTTTTCTGAAATCGCGAAAACCCATGACATGCGCATATCGCTAAGTTATGCAACTTATTTGTGTAGTATGCACTTCCATATACGTTTCATTACAGACTATATCAATGAAATACACCAAATACCTCATAAAAGCGCATTGATAAACGAGTGCTTCGAGTAAAAGAAATGTGTATTTCGTTACGAAAAAATCTTCGGCAAAATTATCTAAACAAAAACATAACGTCACGTGGGCCTATCAATCATTATTTTGACACATTAAATTTGCAAATTAAGAAAGAGTTTTCTGATTTGATTGGTGGAAGGTGCAGACTATTTGGAAACGATTTTTAAAAGTAGCTATGTTTATGGTTGGAAGGTCACGGACATAATTGCAGCGATTTCAATGGACACACGTCTGACGGTCGTGTCAGGATAAGTTGTTTTCAAACGGTGTGAAATGCGCGTGTGGGTTAATTAGTTGTTTATTGAAATAATGCCACAAATTAGGCTGCCTGGGGCGAGATTGTTGATTGTACCGAAAGTTGTTTGATCTTATTAACAATCGCTAATGGCGAAAAACAGCGGCCAGTTTTATTCAGTTATCAGAATGAAATTCTGATTCTGATATCAGAATGAAATCTGATATGGCTAGTTTGCCACTTGACTTGTTCTGAAATGGAAATGTCCGTCGGGCAAGTGGCAGGCAACCAGATTTATGAAGGTCACTTGCCCGCACCCAAAATCCACTTGCCCGGGGCGTCGGGCAACCGTATTTCCGGAACCCTGTTGTCAGATATTTATATAACTGGGTAAATGGTGAATAATCAATTCCTAACCGTATGTCCTCGATAGCTCAGTTGGTAGAGTGCTGGTGCGGTAAACCAGAGACCCTAGGTTTGATTTTTCAGTTTAGGCACGATATTTCACCATTTACTTGTACCCAGTTACATTTGTATAAACAAAAGCACCACCATCTGACCATTCAACTATATTATAGAAGAAGTAGATTGTAGAGGGTACATGCCTGTCCTGTCAAATTCACAATATAAGTCACTGCCGCACACCAAACCTGCAACCTTTCAAGGCAAGCATTGCTACTCCACCAAGATGCCCTCGGTTATAACCACAAAATTCTCAAAAGGTTTGTCTTTATTTATTTAAAACAACCTTTTAACAAAATCCTTCGATTATTTATTCTTTGTATGAAGAACTATCATTATCGCTTAACTAAGTTATATCTATTTAATAGCGACTATAAGTACCGTATTCCCCTAATAGTACAGCCCGAGCTCTATGCAAAATAACCTGCTCTTATAAAATGTAAATATAATTTAGGGGAGTATACGATAGATATATCTGTAAAGGTAATCACGACTTGCGAGAAGTAGCAAGAAAATTTTATTTTTTTACATCTCTACGATCACCTGTGCAATCGAGAAAAGTTACTTACATATCTCCCATTATTCTGGCGTCCTCGGCGCGTACGACTAAACTACGGATTAAGTTGGAGTGGTCAGCCATCTCTGCTGTAAGTTTCTGTCTCACTGCGTGGTACTCATCTACCTGTTTAGTACAGGAATAAACACGGGTGTGAATATACTGCATACAGTACAATAATAAGGTATAATGCATGTTAAAAATTGTTCGGTTATTAAACGACTTTTGATGTCTGTATATAGATTTTTAGACATCAAATGAAAAAGTTTACTAAACATTCTTTATTAAAGATTTATATGAATTCTTATCTTCAGGGGATATGAAATGGAAAGAAAATTAGTTAATGGTACTATATACATCTTGTGCCAAATACTCCCACAAGACAGTGCATGTGGTACCCTGTACATATTGCGCTAAGGTGGTACCCTGTACATATTGTGCCAAGTATAACTTCACCATACATATAATGCATGTGGTACCCTGTACATATTGTGCCAAGTATACCTTTACCATACATATAATGCATGTGGTACCCTGTACATATTGCCCCAAGTATACCTTTACCATACATATAATGTATGTGGTACCCTGTACATATTTCCCCAAGTGTATGTTTATCATGCAAATAATGCATGTGGTACCCTGTACATATTGCACCATGTATACCTTCCCATACAGGCAACTGTACATATTGGGCCAAGTATACTGTTACAATACATATAATGTATGAGGTGCCCTGTACATAATGCGCCAAATATCCCTGTACATATTGCTCCAAGTATACCTTTACCATGCATAATGCATGTGGTACCCTGTACATATTGCACCAAGGTGGTACCCTGTACATATTGCACCAAGGTGGTACCCTGTACATATTGCGCCAAGTATACCTTCACCATACAAGAAACTACATATTGCGCCAAGTGTACCTTCACCATACATAAAATGCATGTGGTAACTGTACATATTGCGCCAAGGTGGTACCCTATAAATATTGCCCTAAGTGTACCTTCACCATACATACAATGCATGTGGTAACTGTACATACTGCGCCAAGGTGGTACCCTGTAAATATTGCCCCAAGTATACCTTTACCATACATATAATGTATGTGGTACCCTGTAAATATTGCCCCAAGTATACCTTTACCATACATATAATGCATGTGGTACCCTGTACATATTGTGCTAAGGTGGTACCCTGTACATATTGCGCCAAGTATAACTTCACCATACATATAATGCATGTGGTACCCTGTAAATATTGCCCCAAGTATACCTTTACCATGCATATAATGTATGTGGTACCCTGTAAATATTGCCCCAAGTATACCTTTACCATACATATAATGTATGTGGTACCCTGTAAATATTGCCCCAAGTATACCTTTACCATACATATAATGTATGTGGTACCCTGTAAATATTGCCCCAAGTATACCTTTACCATACATATAATGCATGTGGTACCCTGTACATATTGCCCCAAGTATACCTTTACCATACATATAATGCATGTGGTACCCTGTACATATTGCCCCAAGTGTACCTTTACCATACATATAATGTATGTGGTACCCTGTACATACTGCCCCAAGTATACCTTTACCATACATATAATGCATGTGGTACCCTGTACATATAATGCATGTGGTACCCTGTACATATTGTGCCAAGTATACGTTTATCATGCAAATAATGTATGTGGTACCCTGTAAATATTGCCCCAAGTATACCTTTACCATACATATAATGCATGTGGTACCATGTACATATTGCCCCAAGTGTACCTTTACCATACATATAATGTATGTGGTACCCTGTACATATTGCCCCAAGTATACCTTTACCATACATATAATGCATGTGGTACCCTGTACATATTGTGCCAAGTATACGTTTATCATGCAAATAATGTATGTGGTACCCTGTACATATTGCCCCAAGTGTACCTTTACCATACATATAATGCATGTGGTACCCTGTACATATTGCCCCAAGTATACCTTTACCATACATATAATGCATGTGGTACCCTGTACATATTGTGCCAAGTATACCTTTACCATACATACAATGCATGTGGTACCCTGTAAATATTGCAAGTATACCTTTACCATACATATAATGCATGTGGTACCCTGTAAATATTGTGCCAAGTATACCTTTACCATACATATAATGTATGTGGTACCCTGTAAATATTGCCCCAAGTATATCTTTACCATACATATAATGTATGTGGTACCCTGTAAATATTGCCCCAAGTATACGTTTATCATGCAAATAATGCATGTGGTACCCTGTACATATTGTGTCAAGTATACATTTATCATGCAAATAATGCATGTGGTACCCTGTACATATTGCCCCAAGTGTACCTTTACCATACATATAATGCATGTGGTACCCTGTACATATTGTGCCAAGTATACGTTTATCATGCAAATAATGTATGTGGTACCCTGTACATATTGTGCCAAGTATACCTTTACCATACATATAATGCATGTGGTACCCTGTACATATTGCCCCAAGTATACCTTTACCATACATATAATGCATGTGGTACCCTGTACATATAATGCATGTGGTACCCTGTACATATTGTGCCAAGTATACGTTTATCATGCAAATAATGCATGTGGTACCCTGTACATATTGCCCCAAGTGTACCTTTACCATACATATAATGTATGTGGTACCCTGTACATATTGTGCCAAGTATACGTTTATCATGCAAATAATGCATGTGGTACCCTGTACATATTGCCCCAAGTGTACCTTTACCATACATATAATGTATGTGGTACCCTGTAAATATTGCCCCAAGTATACCTTTACCATGCATATAATGTATGTGGTACCCTGTAAATATTGCCCCAAGTATACCTTTACCATACATATAATGTATGTGGTACCCTGTAAATATTGCCCCAAGTATACCTTTACCATACATATAATGTATGTGGTACCCTGTAAATATTGCCCCAAGTATACCTTTACCATACATATAATGCATGTGGTACCCTGTACATATTGCCCCAAGTATACCTTTACCATACATATAATGCATGTGGTACCCTGTACATATTGCCCCAAGTGTACCTTTACCATACATATAATGTATGTGGTACCCTGTACATACTGCCCCAAGTATACCTTTACCATACATATAATGCATGTGGTACCCTGTACATATAATGCATGTGGTACCCTGTACATATTGTGCCAAGTATACGTTTATCATGCAAATAATGTATGTGGTACCCTGTAAATATTGCCCCAAGTATACCTTTACCATACATATAATGCATGTGGTACCCTGTACATATTGCCCCAAGTGTACCTTTACCATACATATAATGTATGTGGTACCCTGTACATATTGCCCCAAGTATACCTTTACCATACATATAATGCATGTGGTACCCTGTACATATTGTGCCAAGTATACGTTTATCATGCAAATAATGTATGTGGTACCCTGTACATATTGCCCCAAGTGTACCTTTACCATACATATAATGCATGTGGTACCCTGTACATATTGCCCCAAGTATACCTTTACCATACATATAATGCATGTGGTACCCTGTACATATTGTGCCAAGTATACCTTTACCATACATACAATGCATGTGGTACCCTGTAAATATTGCAAGTATACCTTTACCATACATATAATGCATGTGGTACCCTGTAAATATTGTGCCAAGTATACCTTTACCATACATATAATGTATGTGGTACCCTGTAAATATTGCCCCAAGTATATCTTTACCATACATATAATGTATGTGGTACCCTGTAAATATTGCCCCAAGTATACGTTTATCATGCAAATAATGCATGTGGTACCCTGTACATATTGTGTCAAGTATACATTTATCATGCAAATAATGCATGTGGTACCCTGTACATATTGCCCCAAGTGTACCTTTACCATACATATAATGCATGTGGTACCCTGTACATATTGTGCCAAGTATACGTTTATCATGCAAATAATGTATGTGGTACCCTGTACATATTGTGCCAAGTATACCTTTACCATACATATAATGCATGTGGTACCCTGTACATATTGCCCCAAGTATACCTTTACCATACATATAATGCATGTGGTACCCTGTACATATAATGCATGTGGTACCCTGTACATATTGTGCCAAGTATACGTTTATCATGCAAATAATGCGTGGTACCCTGTACATATTGCCCCAAGTGTACCTTTACCATACATATAATGTATGTGGTACCCTGTACATATTGTGCCAAGTATACGTTTATCATGCAAATAATGCATGTGGTACCCTGTACATATTGCCCCAAGTGTACCTTTACCATACATATAATGTATGTGGTACCCTGTACATATTGCCCCAAGTATACCTTTACCATACATATAATGCATGTGGTACCCTGTACATATTGTGCCAAGTATACGTTTATCATGCAAATAATGCATGTGGTACCCTGTACATATTGCCCCAAGTGTACCTTTACCATACATATAATGTATGTGGTACCCTGTACATATTGCCCCAAGTATACCTTTACCATACATATAATGCATGTGGTACCCTGTACATATAATGCATGTGGTACCCTGTACATATAATGCATGTGGTAACTGTACATATAATACATGTGGTACCCTGTAAATATTGCGCCAAGTATACCTTTACCATACATATAATGCATGTGGTACCCTGTACCTACTGCACAAAGATGGTACCCTGTACATATTGCACCAAATATACCTTTACAATACATATAATACATATGGTAACTATACATATTGTGCCAAGTATACCTTGACCATACATAAAATGCATGCAGTACATCAGTGCCTTCACAACACAAATAACGCATTATTTGTATTTGAATAAAAATGAATACTCTATAAGAACCCCACTCTTCTTCTGATGATGTTTTGTGTCTTTTTATTCTCGGTTTCCACGGTTAATATATTCTCTTTAAAGTTCCGGCCAAGTTTTGCTTCAAGAACATGTTTATGTTTATATTTAAACCGGAAGCAATACACAACAATAGATATTTACAATTCACACATTGCAATATCTGTGAAATGCGAGAATACGATTTTATTTGATGACATAGAAAACTTTGAACAGGTAAATTAATCCACAGGTAAATGAATCGTATCATCTGGCAATAGTTGTGCAGCTATACAGTTGTGATTTACCTCATTTCTCCGTGCAGTCACACAGTGGTAAAAGTAGTATCTACATCATGCAAATAATACTTATTTTTAAATACAACTTAGTAGCAGATTTAAATATATGTTTCTCTCCGAGACTATCAAGAAATGTTCAAATGATGTTTAAGAGTTACATTTGTTAATTGATAATACTACAAAAAGGGTGGCCATTTATCTTTAAGACCACAGGTAATATACCTTACCTTAACAAGCACCTCTCTAAGACTCTCCATTTCATCAGGGAAATCTATAGTGGTCTGAAGGTCATCCAGGTTGAGGAAGGTTGCCAACGCCTGGACTACATCACCCGCCAAGTCCATGTCATCCGTTCTCAATGTCACCTGGAGAAGCAGACAATAGTTTAAGAGTGAATACAGGGTAGAACTATTTCACTGTACATTTGCTTTGAATATCCACTCTGAAAATCTTAAATACCATGATCCTACAGGGTACCAGTAAAACTGGTCATCTGATGTTGTACTGATACAAAGATACAATAGTAACAACACCTGACGATTGCTGTTAATTGTCTACAGGAGACTGATGCCCTTGCTTTACCTTATCTGGGGAAATAAACAAAATGGTGATGTTGGGTAACCAGGCCAATATACTGTCAACTCAAATTGAGGGTTATCTCCCTTATGAATACTTTCGCTAAGAGTCAGTTTAACAGTTTATTCCATGACTATTTCTTTCAATGAAGACATCAACATTGTCAATAAGTTCAGAATAAGACAGTGTTTTATTACATTTCATCTTAGTTTGCTTAAATCTGGCTTCACTTCATCTATTTGTCTTACATTTTGATAATGGAGCGTTTAGTCTTGGATACTTACTGTACCATTGGCATCCATTTTAAATTTGAATGGTCCAGAGCCACGCAGGGACAGGAAGCCAAGGTCTAGGTTACCTTCGTCACTTGTCTGTACGTCGTCTTGTAACAGGAAGTTTTGATTGACCCACATGACAACCTGCAGTATAATAACACACAGTACGTCAGACATTACGTCAGAAAACATACATTAATGTGACGTCCATGACGTCATTAACGTTATGTTATACCACTAGTGGAATATCGAAAATATTGAATGGAGTTATTACACTCCCACACCGCATGTTATGTGATAAATCCCAATACAAATCGAATAACCTTTTTATTACATACCCATTTTTAATATAAAAACAAATAATTAGAACAAAACGAAAGGTTTTAACATTTAATGTTCGTCAAAAACATGTATCTGAAACAATCATACTGTTGTATAAACATTGTAGGAATTTTTCACAATGAAATAAAAGTACTATAATGTTAACATCACATGAAAAATTTCCTGTGACATGAACTGCGAATTGCACCAACACCTAACAAGTATGCAAAATAGTAGCTCCAGTACAATGATTTTACAAATGTCAAAATGAAGCCGGCAATTTGAGCGAATATCGACGTTTTCTGTTACATTGAAAGTAAACGGAGCTTGTAAATGCGTATGCAATAATTCTATATCTGTATTTCATGGGGTCATGGTGGATAACACAACTCCAAATGACTCTAAATCCAAATAACTTGGGTCTAAACACCACTGGTGCCATTGTGTTTCTTTGGAGTGTCAGTATGCAAGACACATCCATTAGCCTCACCCGTCAGATGCGGAGGTAAACCGGGCAGTCTTGGTATCAAAGTATATCCTTCGAGCATGTTAAAGAACCATAGGATTCCATTTGATAGTAAGAGTAGGTACCGGTTCCCTGAATCCTAGGTATCCTTCCCTTCTCTCTGGGGCAGCTTTAAATAACATATACTGTATGAATGGAGCGTTAAACAAAAATTCAATTCATTTCTGTATTTCATATGTAGGTATAATGACAAGTTTCCTATCTTGACTCACCCTCTGTACCCGCTCACTGACTTGGAAGACACAGGAACTTTTGGGTTCAGGTGTATCTGGTCCCGTCAGTACATACATAGAAAACCGTGGCAACTGTCGGGTCAGCTCAAACACGTGGAACTGGTTACTGTAAAAAAACATTGCAACAAATATTAAACATTATTACACCCACCCACCAAACCATTACAACAAACCATCACACCCACCAAACAATTAAACCAAACTATTAAACCCATCAAACCATTAAACCTACCAAACAAATACAACAACCCATTACACCCACCATATCATTTCACCCATTACATGATCCACTGAACCATTTCAACCACCAAACCATTCCATGATCCACTGAACCATTACACCCACCAAACCATTACAACAGTCTAGTACACACTTCAGATCATTTCACCCACCAAACCATTACACCCACCAAACCATTACAACAAAACATTACATCAAACTATTACATCAAATTCCCAAAGATGGCATACACAGGACAATGCGATGGCTATGTAATAGCCATGCCATGTACGCATGCATCCCAAATCGCGACCGAATTGTTAATGATGTTGTGCTGTAACCCTTTGCCTCTCACCGCTGCGGGTTCGAATCCCACTGGGAGCTCGACTTGTAAGTGAGAAAGTGTCGATTCTTAAGGATGGCAGGAGGTGTACAGTACTGGTTCTACCCAGGAAAAAGTGGGTGGTCTGCCCCCACCACTAAAAATCGACCGTCATATATAACCTTACATGTGTTGAAAATGACGTAAACACCATACAAACGCATCCCAAATAATACAGTATTGAATTTCACTTTAAATCAAATATCCATTATAACTTGGTGAAATTAGATTAGCATAAAACGTCAAATTTACTAAAACACCACAATGTTTTACCCGAGTCCACCAAGATCACTGAGCAAAACAAGTTTGTGTTTCTTATGCCCTAGTGACATCAGCCAAGGTCACCGAATCGCGGGACTGTGCAAGTTAGGCCCCACAAAAGCCAAAGTAAAGTTTGTTGTACATAATTTATTGAAAATAAAGTTGTTACATCATGTAGGTGTCCAATTTCTTCCTGGTCCAGTTGAGTTCGTTAAGTAGAACAGTATTCTATATTTTTTCATACAAACATACCAGTTTTTGTATCCTATGAATGCCTTTATATGAAGGTCTACAGGAATATCCTTGGGTGGTACAATCTGGACTCGAACAGTATTATTTAAAGCATTAAGGCTGGGATGCCTGGAAATGAAACACCAAATACAATATAACAAATGTAGTAACTTCAAAATGCTGGAGATTTTGTACACACTTTATTGTTCGGAACACAGTGTCCATCACAGAAAACAATATGTATGCCTTAAAAGTAGAACACCAGGCCTTGAATTCACCAACCATTCTTGAGAATATTCTTAGACTTAAGCCCAAGTATGCAAATTTCAATCACAAATATTTCTATAAGTTTAAAGGATACACGTTCATAAGAAGCTGCTATGTATAAATATGACAGATTCTAATGAATAGCAACGTCATACGATTGTTTATCTATGAAGGTCATGGCAATATTTGTGAACGAAATTTTAGTACTTGAGCTCAAGTCTAAGAAGAGTCTGAAGAATGGTTGGTGAATTCCAAGCCAGATCTGATAGGTACATCAAAAGGAGAATAACTTGGTAAGAATAACACTCTTCCTTATTTATCATATGTTTTTATTGTAAACAATTGATACAGTGTATATATGAAACTAGAACTGAAGGTGATGAATACACCTGCTTTTTTTTAATTCCAAGTCAAAGGGCCATAATTCTGTAATACATTAGGCAATAAACAATAGAAGATGTAGTGGGACATAAGGTCATCAGTTGTTATGAGTATATGAAGTTTGGGAAAAAACATTTAAAACTCTTGAGAAATGCTATTAATGAAAGTGTGTTACATTAAAATAGAAAGCATGAAACACTGGATTTGTATACATAAAACTTACACGACATGGCTCTCTCCTTCAAAAATCCCCTCAGCAAATATTAGGACCGCTCTTACAACTGTATCTGTAATGGTTAAAACATTTCTACAGATGACAGAAAGATGTAACAATGACATTCATATAGATCATGAACTGGTGCAGCAACCGAGAGCTTGTCGATATAGTTTATTCAACCATTGGTTTGGTTTATTTTACAAATGGAAATTATTTTTATGGAGCTTATGTAAGTTTATACGTTGCTGAATCACACACAAATTGAATAAATTCTGAAGAACTTAACTGGTTTTTTACAGCGCAACAACACAAGAAAGGTTATATGGCACCAGACAGGGATGATCATGCCAGGTTCATCCTCCATTTATATCTAGATAAAAATATGGAGATCGGGCCTAGTTACGATTTAAAATCAGTATCTAAGGAACATAATTACAGTTTGTAAAATAAAGCAAGGATAATTATACATACCATTTGTTGTGGCAACTACTAGTTCAACGTGAGGCTGGAATATAAATGGGAAAATATTAACGACGGTCCATTACATATATATTTGCTAAGTATTGCTATTAAATCAGTTTACTGTAGTCGACATATATACTGTAATAAGCTATATTATATTGCCTATTTATTTTATAAATTGTCTTTTCAAACTAGAACTTAGGCTATTCCATTAAAACATACATGTGATCCCAGGAAGGCACTTTTGAAACTGAAAACCCACCTATAGATGGAAAATAGAGTTCAAAGAACCACATAACAGAAAACAGGGTTCAATCATAGATGTTTATTAAACTGCCTTCCTGGGATCCCGGGTTTGTTTTGATGGAATAGTCTTTAATTTATTATGATGGTTGGCAAATTAAAGTGAAACATCTATCATGAGGTCTGTTTTACACATTTTAACCAATCAAAACAAACTTAATTTCTACCAAAATGTCCTCTTTTGTCCTATTTACCTAACCCCTCTATTCAATAAGCTGTAATTTCATTTTTTTGAAATATTTTGTAGTTTTCGTAAGTTTAGTAAACTTACTTGGATGGTACCATCTCCAGGGTGGACTTGTAATGTGGTTTGCAGCTGGGTGGCTGCCTGAAACGGAAACAAGCCAATGGGAAATTGTTTGCAATCCATGTCATGACGTGTTACAATAAACTACAATTGTCACTTTTAAGAACAATTTAAGAAACATTTAGAGTATTAGAATAAATTTGAATTTAAATCATATTAAAATGTAGGATATTTGTAGTCATTCAACATTACGTGGTCCCATCTTAATTCCATTAAAGCGATGTGAAAGCGTATACTAGCAGGATTTTATAACAGATATTTCGACGACAAAACATGTTTAAAAAGCATTTTTACTGAAAAATGCGATAACCTGTTTAAAATTACCTATTAAATGTTTTAATTTTACAATATGGAAACTTGTTAAGCCGAAATTAAGGTTTTATTTCATAGATCCAACCCTGTTTTCACTTCTTGGAGAGGGGGTTGGATGGGGAAGTTAATGCTCAGACCACGTAATGGATCTATAATATCTGGAACTGGTCAGAACGGGTTTTCTCCATGTAGGCCAATCTTCCAAGCGAAAACAAATTATGATTAACACACATTTTCATTGTTTATCTAAGTTGCCTATACTGAATACTGTAACACTACAAACTATTTGTACCTACATCATGTTACTGAGAAAACCTACAAGATGTCTATTTTGGAGTAATACTATTTGAGAGGATATTGTTTTTTGCATTTGATGGCTAAATAAATTTTGAATATTTAAATGCTATCATTTGATAATACCAACCCCCCAAAATGTTCTATAGTACTTTTACATTTGAAATGCAACACAGGCTGATATAATTAAAGAATCAACGTACCATTTGATTAACTTTATAATTGTTGTGAAGTGTTTGTTAATGCTACTTAGGTCAGAGTTTTTTAATTTTTCGTTTCTCAAACCCTCCAATCCTAAGTTTTGCAAAAATGATAAAAAAAAAAAAAAAAAAAAAAATGTTTAAAAAAAGGTTTTCTTCATTAATTATTTGGTCACCCATTTCAAACAACCAAATTATCATGTTTAAAAATTAACGTAAAATCATGTTATATAAATTCGTTCAGGTCCATTTTTATGTTTTACAATGTGACTAACACCAGTACAAGATACACACTTTGAAAGGTTCGGATTGTTTTTTTGTTTTTTTCCCTTCTCCTGTGGAACTTTTTCCAAAAAAAATCTTGAGATCCAGAAAAATAAAAACTCTAGCCTTATTAATTTTTCTATGTGTGTACAACAAATGCATAGTACATAGTAAGAAGCAACACATACTGGAATAACCCCCATGGCAGAATGTTCATATTCTACGCCCACTGGGAAGGGTCTATCTGCAGATATGGGTCCCCCGCCTGCTGCTGATGCTCGGGCGCTGAGAACACCGGATGCTGCTGCACCAGCCTTGGCATTCTCTTCATAGTTGCGCAACTCAAGTAACAGATTCTGAAAAGAAGTAAAGGCAAAGTGCTTAGTCTTTAAATTCAGTAATCTGAAAATGCAAATCACCACTTGTCGACCTAAGTAACGCATGGTAAGTTCCGAGATATTGTGATGTCTCCATATCACATGTCACAAAGAAAACAAAAAGAGGCAGTCATCGATATCACCCACTTTCCAATATGTGGTTACGCCTTAAGTGCTAGGAAAGCTTATGTAAGCTGGATTTTATTACAGATATTTCGACAATAAAATGCATTTAAACACATTTTTTACTGAAAAAATGCGATAACCTGTTTAATATGCAAAATGTTTAATCCGAAATTAAGGTTTTACTTCATACCCCAGCCAACCCTGTTTTCACTTCTTAGAGAAGAGGTTGGATGGGGTATGGAAGTTAATACTCGGACGTAATGTTTTTTTAATTCATGACAGAGTCATAGGAAAAAAACAACTCCAGTGCTAATAACCACCCACAACATTATGGGGAGATTACTGAGTCATCAGACTGGTGGCTGAAAAAACAACAAAACTCCAGGCTAATAGATTGATACATCATGCAATTTTCATAATTATTAAAGAATATCATTATTGGTATTTGAATCGTTAACAATGATGTCAAAACATCATACTCCGTGCGTTGGATACAATCTATTTAAACCTGCTTTGACTGTGTGTCTTACTTCAAACAGGCAAGGCAATAAGACATACCTGTTTTCTTTGACTAAGTTCACGTATAGTGTCTTGCTCCATGTTTGTGTCCATCAAGTTACCTCGCATCTCCTCGGAGGCGGGGTTGTAGCCTCGCACTGAAAACAGTATGATTGTACATAAGTTACATTGGAGGGGGGATGTAGCCTCGTACTGAAAATAGTATGACTGTACTTAAAGTTACCCCGCATCTCCTCGAAGGCGATGGAGATGGGGTTGAAGCCTCTTACTGAAAGTTTTGTACTTTTATGTGAAAGTGTTGTTAAAGGTTACTCTGAGCAAATGTGAAAAAAAACCTGAACTTTAATTTTTTTTTTTTTTTTTTTAAATAAATATTATTAATTTAGTACTTTTGAAATGTTTTTTCCAAGAAAACCTATTGTATGTTTATTTAAACATCCTTTTTGTCTGTAAAAACTAAAGGAAAATTTAACAGTTGACAGCATGAAGAAGGTAATTAATATAGAATATATACATAATCCGATGTATACTTTCTCCTGTTGTCACGTGACCTTCCTAAATCAGGTAATGACAAGGATCAATAGTCAGATCCACTGACGAAGACCTTGAGATATGGTTGAAACATTCAAAACAATGTTTTTGCTTGGAGTCACGGATTCTGCCAAGACAGATGCTGAATCCAGAGCAAGAGACCAACCTATTTAGTTGAATTAATATACCGATATGATACTGAAGGCACAGAGATCATCTTTACAGTTTCACAAATGCTGAAAACTGGAAACCGTAGTTTTTTTTCAATAAATACCCCCAAGCCTGTTCTTAAATCTACCCAAACACATTTTTCTGTACATGTTTTTTCTTAATAAAAGGTCAATTTCCATTTAAATGTTTTTTGTCAGCAGTTAGGCCTTTCGTGGTCATTTTGTAAGTATGCACGTACCTTCCCCCTCTGTGGATACACAGATGAGTTGTTGACCTCCATCTTGTCTGTAATCACCCTAGAAGTGAAAATACACTTGACAGTTAGTAACTAGAACAGAACACCCTCACAAATGATGACATACTAGCTCTTAAACTTTTTCCAAACTTTCAAATTCCACTTGCTGTTGGGGTTCACTTGCTGTTGGGGTTCACTTGCCCAAGACTAAATATTGTTTCCAATAGAAAAAAAGACTTCTGCTAATATTCCGCTAACAGTTGGGCAAATACCTCAGAGAGGAATACAGATGTAATATAAACACAAACTGTCATATGTGATTATTTTATAGCTTAATATAAACTAGAAATGTGTCAATGGGTTACGTATGCCCCCACTGAAAACAATCAGCGAAAAACGTAAACAATGACAAAAAAGGATCTGTAACTCTGGTAATACAAGGTTGATTTTGACGTGGAATTGACTGGCACATCTTCACATCATAGGTAAGCATCCTGCAAAATTTCGAAACAATCGGTTGAAAACTGTGGGAGGAGATAGACACAAAACATTTCGGGACGAATGGACGGACACTCGGACGGATGGAAGTCAGGATGGACATGGGTAGCGCTATATGCCCCCTCACCATTCAGTTACGGGGGCATAAAAATACAGTGCTCTAGATCGCTGGATTGAAGGTACCCTGAAAATGTTTACAAGGTGAGTAACATACCTGCACAACTCCTGCCACAGCGTTATTGAAGTTATCCTTGAATATCACTTCTCCCGTACGATCACTTCTCGCATCAATCTGAATATAAATTATATATATCGTAAATATTTATGTGAAACGTTAAACATTCTCTCCTGGTTGGGGTTGACATTACATGACAGTGAACTTATCTTATGATTACATGTGAGCATAGGTATCTTATTTAAGAATTTATTTGCAAATGTTCCGACATTTATGCAGTTTTGAACGTTGATAGTGAAAGGCAATTTCCATGAAGCGCATGGTGTTTATGCTGTTTTGAAAGCCAATAGTTAATGGCAAATTCTATGAAGCCCGAAAAGCCCAAATTTGAGAATCAATTCTTAAATTTACCTTGTTTACATTACCTTCCCATTGTTATAGTACCAAAAAATTAACGTGCCTTTGGATGTTGGTAATGATATAAGTGCAAGAAAGATATAATATTATAACGATAAATATCATCAGTGCATTTTCAGACAATGGAATAGCCATTTCTATTGAGGTACACCTGGTGCATGGCACAGTTAGCATCGACTATTGAAAAGTGAAGTTTATTCGAATTTAAGACGCTCTTTTTCTCTTCAACATAAATATAAGTGTTGGGAATCGGACCTGAAAAAATTTACCGATTTTAATCGCAATTAGGTTCAGTTAACCGATTCAAATAAAGAACGACAACTCTTGGGCAACAATAACACTAGAATGGTATAATTCGTCGATGAATACTATTTCATCGATGACGATCACGTCGGGGGCATTTACCGACAATTTCATGATTAATTGGAACAACACTAATTATCTTTAGTTAATTATCAAAGCTTTTCCATTGAATCATACACGGGACCCCAGGAAGGCAATTTAATAAACATCTATGGGTGATGTATGCTTTAAGGCATAACCCTCCCTGGAAATATTGCACTTCGATGAGTTCTTAATACATACTTTGCCATTACTCCAGCCTGTGATGAGTTCTGGTACTCCATCCGAGTCAAGGTCAAAACTGTGGATTGTTACGGCCTGGTTCTTAGACTGTAGGAACAAAAACATGGCATTTCAATACATATAGAGTATCTTACAGGAGTACTCATTCATTATTGAATTTATTGAACGAGTTGGCAAAATGATATAAGGCGAGGCTTTTGCCGAGTTTAATAAATTTAACCCAAATTTTGTCCTGGACAGATGGCATGATCCCTGCGGTATTATACTGGTGTACTAACCATTACACCATGTGACTATAAGAAAAACAGGAAATGTCAGCACTAAGTGACATTTGACCTCCAAGTGTGACCTTTGACCTTTGATTCTTGCACGTTACACACCCTCTCATTGTGATTAAAATCTCTGTGAAGTTTCATGAAATTCCCTGTAGTACTTTCAAAGTTATGGCTGAGGCATGATTGTTTTGGAAATATGACCATGGACACTGCGATTACTATATGCTCCCTCTCTTTGGTCACATAAACAACACAACATTTTTCAACACTATGAGCCACTCTTTACAGGGAGATGATTTTATGATCAGGTCCTTTTTATTACCATATTGCTAAAATAATTCAGTTGTATACATTCTTAAATAGATATGTACTTTAATTATAAAAAAACATGTACTTCTCGAAGTTTTATCAACCAATTTACTTCTCAAAGTTTTATCGACCAATTGCGATTATTATGATTAATCATTCTCTATTAAGATACTGAGTGTTATAGACAAAACATTTTCATAAACAATAATTAAAGTGGACAAAACATCAGGCACAATTTTGTGAAGTTGCAGATTCTGTAACAGTCATATACATGAAAATGTATTATTAAGCTGATTTTATTGACAATAAGAAATAGCCTTTTCTGTACTGATTACGAGTAAAGTAAATAATAAATTTGTAAATACAAACCTTTATTCTCCAGTATCTGGATGACCTGTCATACACACCGACAGTTCCATTAGCCAGGGCATACCCAAACTTGGACTGCTCCATCGGGCATAGACATGTGATGGCCTGAAATTGTGTGTGTTATAAGTAAACCATGCATACAGGACTTATAATTACGCTGTAACACCATGCTTTGAGAATCATTCATAGGGCCAAAAATAAAATTATGTTTGTTTCCCCTTCCCGACCGACCCACCGAAATTGCCGCGACCCGAATTATTTTTTCGACACTGGCGAATTTTTTTTTTTTTTTTTACTACTTTATATATGTGTGGTTCTTATTGAGAACTGCTATTTTAAAGTACAATAGTACTGTAAGACAAATCGGGTAGGTACCGAATGTATTGTCTTTTAATGAACATGCAGCACGATGTTCAGACACGACTGGGTTGGTACCGTCTTAAATGTGTCATAGGTAGCATGTATTCCAGTTTTGATCTCAAATAAAAGAAATGAAATAAAAAAAATATTTTACCTACCTACCTACCCAACCCTTTTTTGCATGGGTCGGGAAGGGGAAACAAACATAATTTTATTTTTGGCCTAACAAGAAATGAGATTGTCAGAGAACTAAAGTGATACGATGAAAACAAAAATTAGAGTTAAGAAAATAATTCATCTACTGTATTACATTAAACAGAAAAAAGGGCTATCTGAGAACAGAAGTGCTTGACTGTTACCAAGAATGAGTGTGTCAAAGAATAGAATGCTCGACTGCAAACAAGAAATGGTACGATCAGAGAATAACAGTGCTCATTTGTAAACAATAAACAGGACGGTCAGAGAACAGAAGTGCTCTGCTGTAAACAAGAAATGGTGGGTCAAATAACAGAAGCGCTGAACCGAAAAAACTATGTCAGATGACGCAAAAGTGAGCCATAACTGCTGTAATGTAAAATGTAGGCCACTGCAAATCTTGCTAATATACTTTAAATGTTTGGTTTGCATGTGTGAAATTTGTAAATTTATGTATAAGCATACTTATGAAAGTCGAAACTCAAGAAAGGGTGTCTAAGAAATGGAGCAAAAGGGAATGTATAGCCGGAGCAAAAGGCAATGTTCAGCCAAAGATACATTTTACCTAATATAGCAAGCAGAATACCTACCTCGGTCTCTGTCATTTCTGCGATGATTTCATCTTCTCTGAACACACGGATGTCATAATCTTCAGAACCTACTACCAGCTGTTAACAAAACAAACAAACATGCATGGTTCATGAATTATTTTTTTAAATAGAAAATAAAACTTGGATAATTAAATAATTTGCACATTTTTTGGCTCTCGTGACTAGTACTAGTAACTAGTATTCCCTGTCTCCCTCTCGCTGGGAGAAGTTACATATAAAACAAATGGGTTAAAGCTGTTAAACAACAAGTAAATTATTCTAATAATTTTGAAAACTCTTTTTTTTACAATTGGCCAAGTAAGGTGTCGATAATAAAAATTATAAAAAAAAATTGGTCGTAAACTATAATAATAATAAATTCTTTATTTAAAGAAGGTTAACACATTATGACATAATATCAAGAAATAAACATCATATTTTCAATGCGGCCTTCTGTATATAAATTAACAAACATTTAGTGTTTTTTAACAAATACACTAACAATAAAAGTTAACATTCAATCTTCGACAAACACTCAATTATATTTGAATATAAAAGAAAATCGTAATAGTCTTACATAATGTACATTTGTCTTACATAATGTACA
>JAWPHD010012674.1:0-74165 GCA_037043455.1 Cyrtodaria siliqua
CAACGCTATGTATATATGCATGACTGCAAACTTGAGAGTAGATAATCAGAAATAGATATAAAAGTAGGTATACCAGTCAACAGTAACTGTACCATTCACAGAACACAGTCAACCAAAACACACATCCAAAACAAACAACAATTAGGGGTTGTTTTTAGTAAAAACAGATGTCTCCTCCACTGGGGAAAGGGCCATAAATCCACCAAAAATAATTCATCTGGAACACGACGATAGTATGCGCAACTAAGCTTGGCAATACTCATCCCTATCAAGTTTCGTTGAAATCTGGCGAGAGGATCAGGAGAACTAGTCCGGACAATGTTTGTGTATTAAAACCTTTAAAGGGTCATAACTCCGATAAAATCAATTAACTTAAACATGGCGGCGATATGCGCAACTAGGCATGTACTGATCATCATTGGCAAGTTTCGTTGTTTTGTTTTAAACATATTTATTTTACATCGATTGCGAAACAAGTTCTTACAACTTAGATTAATCACTCTCGATGGCTTCCTGGGTAGAACCAGTACTAAGCAATGTGGATTAATTATCTTGCTCAAGGATAAATAACGTCGCCGCGACGGAGGATCGAACCCACGACCTCTCGGTCAGGAGTTCGGCGCTCTACCACTGGACCACGCACTCGTTGACATCCAGGTAGGGTTAGAAGTAGTTTGGACAACGTTTATTATTAAAACATTTAAAGAGACAGACAGACAGACAGACAGACAGACAGCACAAACACAATATGTATACACATAATAATAAGTAAATACCAATATAGGTAGTATTTTCGTATGCTATGGTTTTGTTTGTGGGTGGGTTTACTTAATGATTTAATTGACAAGAATAAATAGCAAATAGTAAATGTGTTACATTAATAAGCACATATTCGTTATATATGCTTTAATACAAATATATCCGCAATTATATGAATACCCGAACATCTGATAACCACTACAGAATGGAAAGCATAGATTGAACATATAATTTGTTGCGGTCGGAGTATAATTATATCTTTATTTTGTATAAATGCATAATTATGCCAACATATTTGCGACCTTACAGTCGAAGCCAAAACAAATTTAATGGGATTAAATATTAGTTTAAAATACAGCTGTATCTTATATTTATAATATTTTCCCGCCATCTTGGATTTTTAGCGGCCATCTTGAAAATGGTCCACATTGCATTGGCTCAGGTTATTTTTCATTTGAATATAATATATGTTAGCACTGTGCAACATATCATATTTCTATCACGATCTGAACTATATTCTGGTTATTTCCTCCGCTAAAAGCCAATACCTGTACTTTGTTAAAAGTAAATACATTTTTAAGGGCTTCTTGTTCTGAAAAAAATCCAAAACAATCCATACACAATCTCTAAAATGGTCAGTTTACAGTTATTCTTTGTTATTTTACCATAGGTTTAACTATACTTATATTGCGGTACCATAATTTAGAAACAGTAAGATTCAAAACTAATTTGTTTTGAACTGTTTATACAATATATCAATACCGATTAAAAAAAATAGATTAAGAAGAGAAACTAAGAATACATGTAGCTGTGCGTTCTGACATCATATACAGAGTGTGTCACTTTAACACAATATTTTAAAATTGTAAAATTGTTTGGTTAATGCGTACGATTTTGTCATAAAATACCATCTAAATCGCCTTGCGTTCCTTTAAGCCTAACAGAGTAGTTAGCATGATAATGTAAGAGGAAGACGATCGAGCAATATCCTTGATATCAAATGTAACAGTCTGCAATCTGATTGGTTTATATCATTTTGCATGTGAGCGGTCTCGTCAAATCCTGTATCGTTCTTGTTGATTCTATTTTGCTTTGTATATTTTTTGTTTCAGTTAATTAAAATAATTATTTCTGTTTTCAACAAGTGCATATGTTTTACTTGTTTTTTGTTTATTGATGTTTATTTTCTGAAAACATATGGCTGGCTTAATACCAGACAACAATTATTTTACGTAACGATAATTATTGTCTGGGATGTGTATGAAACAGACTTTCAGACACTATTCAAGTAAACACAAAAACATAATAACAAAACAGGCGTTTGTTGTGGTAAAAATTTGGCTTCGAATTAAAACAAAAATTTGAAGAAAAACATATTAAAATATATTAAGGCACCTTGAAAAGTGTTAATGTGTTTGTCTGTTCAAATTAAGTACAGGAAATTTGCCAAAAAAATAGGAATATAGGTCATAAGTGTATCTTAAGATATCTCAGTAACCAAGTTATTGGCCAGTAATTTTTACCAAATCTTTTAAAAAAAAAGGTGTTGATAGGAAGAAAGTGTGGTAATTATCTTTCACACCAGACTTGCCCCTCTCATACTATTTTATATCATTGAGGAATAACATATATTGCATTTTGTCTATTTGTTTACCTGTCATTAAGTGCACAAGCTTAAAAGCATCTAATCTGATTTCTCAATTAAGGCAAGCTGAAACCTCTAATGATTCCACAGTCACCTTTCCTTCTCTGCTCGCATATTGATTTGGCCTGATAGTTGTATACTGTTAGTTGAATATGACGAGATCACACACGACAGATAACATTAATGTAATTTGTTATCGTAGATTACTGAACGACGTTTAAAGACATATTTAGTTTCATTTATTTATTATATCAGCCAGTGTAGCTAATGGGCGTTATAATTTTATATGTATATACTTATCTTTTAACATAAACAAACTTAAGCATCAAACTTGTACATGAAAGTAAATGTTCGCTAATCCTGTAGAATAAAACATCACAAAACATTTAATACAAATATATGGAGAATTCCATTACAAAACCCATAACTGACTCGTGCATTCTTGTTTTGGTTGCGCTTCACACGTGCATAATGCAGATATATGATTTGGAGTCACAACATATTTCTTCGGCTACATCGTAGTATAATACCTGTGTTCCTTTTATGTTGTTGTTATTTCAAACCTCTTACTATATGTTTTTGGTAACATATGTTCTCATGCTTGTCAACTGTAAGTCAGTTGTAAAACACCATTGTAAAAATGACATTTTGAATATTAATCAAGTCAGCTTGTAATCTTAATTAAAACTATATTGAGAATTCACTTTCAAGTAGAAAATGCCATGCCAACTTAATTGTTTGTTCATGTATTTTTGAACATTACTTCCTATAACGTGTGCAATGTTTGTCATCTAACAACTCTATTTGTAATCACTTTGTTTATTGTTTGTACATTCATAATTTGCAGTCAGTTGTTCATAATAATAACTGAAACACCACGCCAATGGTTTCGGAGCTTTTAACTTTAGCATTTAGGATGTGAAATTTAGTATTCAAATACATACGGATATAGAAGCGGTTACTAACAGTTAGTAAGAAGTGCATAATCAATGTTTGGATCTACCAAGCATATTGGAATTATGCGTCACAGTATTACACAGTCAGTGACTATTGATAGAATTGGCTCACTTATAGTGCCTGTTAATGCTGCCTTGTTTGTTAGAGATCATAAGCTGACGGGGAGATCTGTATTTACACTGTCCCGTTTAATGGGATGACAATAGGGTAAGAGTGAGGTTTTGTGCACCATAGAACCCGGTTCAAACCCCCCAGCGGCTTTTTTGGCCACTGACCGTTCCAAGGCGGTAGCCTAATTGTCAAGTTTGTGTGTTTGTGATCTTATCTTGCCTTGTATTTATCTTTATATATAAATTTTCTTTGTTTTTATTTGTGTGTTTGTGGTTGACTGTCGTCCTTCTTGTTCGACTTTTATATCTACTTTTACTGTCATAATAGAGTTCTTTGTGCCGTGTGGCGACCGTAAAAGTCTGCCCGTACATCCAATCAATATTGTTATCTGTTCAACCCACAGGGATTTTATGGCATTCGTTGATCCCGCTTTTCCTTAAACTCCTTAGGAGTTCGGATGCGCAGTAATTAAATCACTCGTGCTAACGCACTCGTGATTTAATTACTAGCATCCGAACGACTAACTTTATTCACCAATAAAATACAGGTACGTATTTATTATTTCGATTCTAACACAACAATAACCCCATTGTTTACGCTATTGTGGGGGCACTATATATTATCTCAGAGGTCAAGGTAATCAGGCTGGTATGGTTACAGGCTGTTCCATTGGGCGCCCCCGACAAACAATTATATGCGGGAAATAAATTGAACAGCTGTATTTTATCGTAGAATAACATACAGCTGTCTCTCTTCTTTGTGTATATGAAAGACTTCGCAGGTCGTGTTAGAATTTTCCGTAATTTTACAAATATTATTTCTTATGGATCTTTGATACGAGTTTATTTCGTATCTCTACTAACTACTATTCGCTTTCCACAAAATGATATTGCTTTCTAAATTGCATAATATGAGTCTGCTAGTAAACATTTTTAAAATAAAATCTTTCTCCTCGTCGGTTACACTCTGCGTCATCAATGCAAATTTCACAAAATAATTCTTAAATTCTTAGAAGTAAACCATATGGACACCTTTAAATTTTCATTCGGCAACCTCGTTCCATGTTCCTTCTAATAATATTACCAGAAGTTTTAATAACGGCTCAAAAGTTTCAGTTATTCCTCTTGGATCACCTGTTTTGAGGAAATACCATGATATAACGTCTCCCTTCAGAATCGTTTAGTTCATTTAAGACGCATGGTGTTCCCATCTA
Source organism: Cyrtodaria siliqua (assembly GCA_037043455.1). Lineage (NCBI taxonomy): Eukaryota > Metazoa > Mollusca > Bivalvia > Adapedonta > Hiatellidae > Cyrtodaria > Cyrtodaria siliqua. The sequence continues at coordinate 4,686 of JAWPHD010012674.1, forward strand.
TTAGTAAGTGCAATGCTAAGAGGTGCAGTTGTTGCAATTATTTATCTTGCAAGTCCACCATTACATCTGTTGTTAATGGTAGACTATATAATGTATGTCTAGCTTCAAATACATCGCACGTCATTTATGTTTTGACTTAAAATGCACCACGTTGTGATATACAATATGTTGGACAAACAGGTTGATCATTAAAAGTTCGATTTCGAGAACATAAATATAATGCAGATAATCCTTAAAAGTTATAATATTGCTTTTTTATAATTTCCTGATCCCTTGGGATCATCAAGCCCTCTCTTTGTGTTTATAAAGTAGAATTCCACTTAAGTCGGTGCTAGGGGGCGTGTGAGGCGTTGCGTTGTAAATTGCTTCTCACGAACAGACTCAAATTAACGAGACGCCTACTTTTCCCTATTGTATGTGTTTGTTGATTTCAATGGACCCCCTTTTTAGTATTTATTCTACTAACACTTTCGTCAATCAATCAATCATACTGTTCAACCGGTTGATATATAATTTATGATAATGATGCTACTAAAAGCTTTCTCGTATTACCTATTTTTTCATTTCTTCACTTGCGTTGATCGACGAGGAAGCCGACACAATTTTCATTCATACATATCCCTTGTATAACACAGCTTCCATAATTCAAAGCTACACACCACATGTACTCCGACCTCCTGTTGACAAGAAGTCTGATCACGTCAGGCATTTTCTACAAATACTATATCTTATTAAAGGTATTGATTTCATTGACATGCCAAGTATTTTTTTCGAGATAATCATGTAGATGATTCTATATCTAAATATTTTAAAAAATCAGAAAATCCTGTAATTTGTTATAAGTATAAAACACAATAGTTTCAGACCTTGGTATAGTAAATAAAACTCCTACGGAATGTGAGTGAAATACATCAAAATGTTGCTATGCTCCAGCACACTGGCAATTTTGATATTGTAGATAAAAGTATTCGACATCTGTTTTCAAAATGTCTTAAGTATAGATTACCTTCAGTTATTGATTTGTATGCATGTCGTGCTCAAATTGCCCTATCCATTGAGGATTTTAGTATAAAATGGTGTCGTAGGGAACATGCGGATCCAAACTTTCTTTCTACGTGGACAAAAATCCTTTTTAAATTATAGATACACGTATTAACTTTTATAATGCTAACCCCTCTTTACTTCCTCCTTCGAACTAGTTTGCTGTAATGTAGTCTAACTACCATTTTAAAGGTTATCAATATAAACTGTGTTATTCTATCTGTGTGCTATTTTAACTTAAATATACATGAACTTTAACGATTAATAAACACACATGAACCTTATATGAGACTTGTGTAACTGAGCTCTTAAATTCCCCTAATTCAACAGCAACAACGAATCACCGCGTAACAACCAACAACGCCCTACATGACGGCATAAAGTTTTCAAAGTGACCAGCCGTCAAAGCTGTAGGTGAACCACTCATATCCTTCTATTCCGAGAATAAGAAAAAACAGAAAAAAAGTATGTCTATTTGATATCCTTTCCTTTTCCCCAAACAGACTAGTGAATTGGAACTACTTTGTTTGATAAAGTTTCCATCATATTATGGAGTAGGTTATCACATATTCAGTATATAAAAAACGCATGATTTCGTGCGTTTTTCTGTAATTGTGCATGTGGTTTAATCTGATGCTACGGAATAACATTCACAGCGTTTGTCTCTCTCAATCAAGAAAACCACTGAACATTACATAGTGTTATCATTCCGACAAACATAGCAAGTGGCAAGTGCTTTTGATAAACGCCCCTTAACTGAACATATTTAAAATATTTTGATCAGATCCGGATTAAACGGGTCTTCTTGTATTAATGACGTCACAACTGTCAGAGCTGTCTAAGATGATGACACTGTCAATCAAACAACTTACAAATGCAATCATTGAATATAAAATATGTTAATAACATTTTGACGTCATGACGTAGATACAACCTTTGACATTCTTGCACAACTAGAACTTGAACTCTACTATCTGCAAAAGTTTCGTTTATATCCGATCATAAATATAGGAGATATAACGATAACAAGATTGTCAATGGCGACCACCTTTGATGTTGACATGACAAACGTTGACGTTCTGGCACTACTAGGCATTGAAATTTACAATCGGTGGAAGTTTTATCACAATCTGATCATAGATGAATGAGATACAGCACATTACAAGATTTCTAAAATGCCGTCACTCACGGCCATATTGGATGACGTAATGACATTAAAACTTTCAGCGTAGACTGAGCTAATAATACTGATAGATTGTTCAGTAAAATATTTTGTTCAAACCCGATCATAAATAGAGGAGATAGAGATAACAACATTTCCCCTATGACATCACTGGTGACCATCTGTGATGGAGTCATCTTAAGATAAACTCTTTCAATAGCTCAGAATGTTTTACACGAACTTACATATATTATCTTGATAGGGTACTAACATGGTTTTGAGTGCTTCAAAAACTCTTCTGATTTAAAAAGAGTATGGCGTTGTCGACTGAATTATAAGAGACTGTGGATAAAAATATTCTGTAAGGCTCTCAGTTTTGTATAACTGTCCAACGGGAATATGTTATGAACTATACTTTGGAAAGATAAACAAATGGACAAGCCACTATGAATTACGATGAATGCAATTCAGTTGATCTGATACAGAATCGGAATAAAACTAGGGGCAAGGTCAAATTACTTGACTATTGTTTCGGGGCTGCGGATCGGTTGAAAACAAAATGTATAGGGTCTATTTGGGTATATATTTTTCGAAAGAACTTAATTCTGATGAGGAGTAATTGCCTAAGGCATAAGTGATGCCCATATCATGTCAACACATGTTTAAGTAATAAAAAATAGAACTGTATTTTTCTTGCATGTATTGAGAAAATTGCAGTAATAGTAAATTGTCAGAAATTAACATTTATTTGCCGCCTGTCCTATGGTGAGTATCTTCATCAAACTTCATCAAACCGAAGTAGATAAAAGTATTACAACACCTCAAATTTCTGTACTTTTAATCGTGTGTAGTATAGTTCTTGAACATAAAGTAGACTAAATGGTTCATTTGGATGTGTAATATTGATTAACTGCCAATAAAGCTATGAAAATGCAATAAACAAAATAACCCCAAATGGTGATAAATGCGAAGCGGTGCCTGTCCGTATATTTATGTATTCCGTCGACTTTATCGTGAAAAGGAATAATCCGGTCACGGTAAACTAGTATTGCAAAACTTGTTTGTGCAAATCGGAATGTCTGTCGGGGAATACTTTCATCTGTTATCCAGCTTGAGACCTGAACATTCTACAGATGTGCGAAGAATCACGCATGAATTTGTTAACATATAAAGATTGAAATAAAACAACTTTAGCATTCAAACAAAAGTATATATTTTTCAAAATGGAACATTTAATATATACATTTGCAGTTATTATTGTTTAAATATGCATGAAATAATTAGTTAGATAAGCTCTGAAATTAGGCAGTAATATCATTACGAGGTTCCATACTTTCATACCTCATCCAACCCCTTCTCTAAGAAGCGAAAACGGGGTTGGCTGGGATATGAAATACAACTGTAATTTCGGCTGAAAAAGTTTACATATTTTAAACTTAAAACATTTAATAGGTAATTTTAAACAGGTTATCTCATGTTTTTAAATATGTTTTTTTGTCGAAACATCTGTTATAAAATCCTGCTAATATACGAGGGGGATTCAATATGTAATGTCCATTCATCTATTTCTTTGTTAATATCATCGTGAAACTCGTGCAGTTTAAATGATTGCATGGTTCAATGCATAACCAATACAATGATACCAAATTATTATTGGTCCGATGACTATAAGTCAATATTCAATGCAGTTGAAAACACCCAGTCATATACACTGCATTAGAAATGGTAGGAAAAAGAGCTTCAAATAGTGACCAAATAAGGAGCTATATCAAAGTGCGCTATGGACTTGGTTTTAAAGCACGTGCCATATGTAATGAAATATGCACTGTTTATGGACATAATGAAGTCTCGTATAGGACTGTTGATAGGTGGATTAAGAAATTCAAAAGCGAGCAACAGCATGTTAAAGATGACCCAAGGCCAGGCAGAAAACGTTCTGTAGTGACCTCTAAAAACATTGAAAAGGTCAAGGAATTACTGCGCAAAGATGCAAGATATACCACTAAGGACATAACTCGCATTGTGGGCATTTCAACGGGGTCGGCTTTTTTCATTCTGAAAAAGGTATTGAAAGTAAGAAGGATTACAGCGCGCTGGATCCCACATTTGCTAACGGACGAGCAAAAGCAACAACGTCTGAAAACAGCCCGTAAACTTTTGAAAATGTACCCGAAGTATGATAGTCGGCGTTTTGCAGATGTTGTGACAGGTGACGAAACGTGGGTATATTTTTTCGAGCCCCATCGTAGACAATCAAATATGGGCTACTAAACATACACGTAGACCTTCAATTGCCAAAAGAACAATGAGTGTTAAGAAGGTGATGTACGCAATTTTCTTCAACAACCAAGGACCTGTAGTACAAGTGCCTTTTCCAAGACGGCGGACTGTTACTGGAGCATTGTATAAGCAGAACGTTTTTCAAAAGGTCAAGAAACACTATTTAAAACGCCGTCCTTCGACCGGAATGAAAGGTGTGCGTCTCTTACGCGACAATGCACCAGCCCACAAGTCCGCTGTAGTAACAACATTTCTCAGTAAGGAGAAAGTGACAGTGGTCCCCATCCACCGTATTCCCCAGAACTTGCGCCCTGCGACTTCTTTCTCTTTCCCAGACTGAAGAGGCACCTCTCTGGGCGGCGTTATGCATCACGTAAGGCAGTCGGCTCAGCGGTATTTCAGTGTTTGGCAGGTATACCCAAAGAGGACTACGCTGGGGCTTTCCGGAAGTGGATTTGTCACAAAATGTCACGGGTAGAGCGTATTGGTCGTACATAGCTCTTGTAAGTTGTCCGTTACACCCTAATCTATTGTTCGAGTTGAAACAAATTCACAATATCCATGATATATTCATGTTACACGTAAACGCGTGCACATTTTAAGTGGCCGCCAGAGAGGCCGTGTAATAAGTTTAGTTTTGTGCTAATGCATGTAAACGAATAGTTCTATCTTCCTTACACGACAAAAATGTGTAAGGGGCCTCTCGTGTAGATTCACTACTGCAGATTTCGCCACGTTTGTCACAGACTGAACGGGGCAAATAATGGTTTGGGCGTAATGTTTGCTATAAAACCCATTGTCTTCTAGTTCTTGCCGGGATTGATCGATAGTTACTTTGTTGTAGCAGAGGTTGGACGCCAAAATTCACAGGCAACATATGGTCAGTATTTATTTTATTAAATTTTATCGTACATTTGTATTCAGTGGGCGGCGCCATCTTGGTTGGCGGTTACGACATCCGGTTAGCATTGATGTTTCTCAAACATTAACTTTAGACTAGCATATGATTTTGAAGATACTTTATTAGATGTAATTATTGTAATTGATCATTAATTGTAAAACAATATTAATTTGATAACAGTGGATAATAGGTACATTAGTTAACGTTGGCGTATAACTCAGTGATTGTAACAACAATGAGATGAGTGACTAGGATAAAATGTTCGACGCGTTTGCATAGCGTTGTCTAATGTGGTCATTAGTTGACATACATGTGTGCATGAATAACTCGGTGAGTGTAGTATACGAGTGATTTAATAATGTTTTATAGTACATGTATTAGGGGCATTGATTAACAGCAACTTACATGGCGTATACATGGCGTTGTAGAATATGTATACATTGCTACTCATCATTAGTACAGCTTACATATATTTATTGAATAAGGATTGGTTAGGGTAATGATAATTATGCAAGATTGCTATGTTTGTCAACCGACATCTAAAACGTATGTATAATAACAGCCTAAGCCATCCAGGTTTGGATATTCCGGAGTGGAGCTAAGCGTTCACGATTAACGTAACGAGCGGTGGAGACGGTCCCCGTACCTGCACAGCATGGCCAGGTTTTAGGAGCGACAACCCCCGGGACACAAGGTGGGCCCATTATCAGTCCTCAATGGAGGAACATCACCCACAATCTCAGTGGAGGTTGACCATCATTACATCGCGTCATCAACCCTTACAGAAGCCATTTGATGACAATCACCCATCGGATTCGCGCATCATCATCTTCATAAGCTCTCGCACATCAGAGTTATCGCGCTAGATCATAAATCAACATTGTTATAACTTTAACAACACTTTAGTGTCTTATACATTCAGTATTTATAACAATACTAAGAACGTCTTAAACGTTCATGAGAACATTATTTTCATAGTTCATTTGTGTATTCGCTTGTTTTTTTAGATAATTGTATATGTATTTAACATATTTTAAAAGTTGCAATAAACTTATGTAAATGCATTCACCGTCATTGCTTCTTTCCTGAGTCATCACTAGGGTCATCCTGTGACAGGATTGAGTTATGTATTGCTGCTCGTGGAGATTATTTTGAAGGCATGAAATAAAAAAATAATTCAGTAATATGTGTTGCTTATAATTAATATTAATATGGACATTACATATTGAATCCCCCTCGTAAGCTTTCCCTTCGCTTAATGGAATTACGGCGGAAAAACGTAATGAGCTGCCGAACCGGGGGAGGTTCACTTCTGAGTCCTGTTTTGGTAATTTGTCATAGCATAAGCTATAAAGAAATGTTCGTATGATAGGGTTCACAATATTGTAAGGGGTGTCCGTTTTGAAACATTGGCATTTCGAGAGTAAAACCAATCTTCTATTTTTTATACGTTTTACCGCATTGTAGACTACGATATTTTGTAAATTATGTCAATATGATTGGTGAAGCAATCTTCCATTTGTTAAAATATTTCACATATGATGTTTTACTGTCATACAATATCAGCTTTAAAACAGTAGCAATTTTGATAACAATGTCAACCTTTACTGAGATATAGGTGGTTTTTGGTGTTTATGCCTATCGTTTACCTATGACCTTGATTTTTGACCTGGTTACCTGATTTTTCCGGACTTGGACAAGGTTACATAGTGGCACATATATGAGAACATTGAAGGCGCTAGCTGGTTCAGTTTTTGAAATATACTAGTTTCTATTTTTGCCTGTTTAAACTTAAACTAGTATAGCCGCCATATTTGATGACGTCATCAACACATCTTTCACACGATCGATAGAAGATGATGAAAACATGATTGTGGTAAAGTTTCAAAATAGGCATGCATAATTGGATTTTTCACTTTTTCCCCCAGTTTTTAAGCTTCTGTCGTCTCTAACACGTTGTGACGTCATGGCAGACATACATTTCTTGCACAAAGTTCTAGACCCTGACTTTTACAATTTATGAAAGTTTCATTCAAATCCGACAATAAATGTCTGAGATCTAGCGCTAAAATGATTTTCACATGACGTCAATGGCGGCCATCTTAGATGACGACATGATCCCAAAAGTATGGGACAGTATTCCAGCGTGAGCTCTACCACTGTGTAAAATGTTGACGCCCTGCGACCAGTATTACAATGAAAAGTGGCGGTGAGAAGAATAAAGTCAAAATGCTGCAGAATGAAAACAGTAGGTATTTCCACTGGCAGTTGGAAGCCCTAATAATGGTTTCGCGTATCTGTATGTACGTGCAAGATGGGAAATGCGTTGAGCCCGACACTGAATATTTAGGTCTGAGTTGTGTTTCATCTTCATCTTCGTTTGCCCCATGTCCCACCCATACGCACATTATTTTGCGAAGTTTCATCATTGTCAGCCTGGAAATATTTTAAGAAGAGAAGCGTGAACAAGGTCCCAAGGTCACCCCCAAAAAAACTGCATTGCTCAACTATAAGATAAGTACATTATTTTGACAAAGATTCATCAAGAAGGAACAAGTAGTTCTTGAACAGAAGCAATCTTCTGTCGTTTCAACGTTACTGTGACGCCATTAATGACGTCAGCTTAAATAAACTTCACGTTCATATTTACAATCATAAGCTCTACAAAATTGCCAAACTTTAAGTGCTTACGTCAATTATTTAAATTTTACGTCATTGACATCATCGTATTTTGGTTCCTATGGCAGCCATTTACCAACGTAGCGCTTTGAGTGGTATTTATTTTTGAAAAGTAAATTGAAAGGCCTTACCTATGGTACAGATGTTCTTGATACCAATTTCAACCGTTACTGAAATATAGGTGGTTATTGGGGTTCACACCTATGACCTTGATCTTTAACCTGGTGAACTGATTTCCCAGACATGGTCAAGGTTACATAGTGGCACATATATTAGAAAATTGATGTTGTTAGATTGTTCAGTTTTTGAAATATACTTAGAATTTTCTATTTTAGCCTGTTTAAACTGATACTAGTATGACCGCCATATTTGATGACGCCATCAACACATTATCCACACGATCGATAGAAGATGAGTTTCAAAATGGTAATGCAATAAGTAATAGAAAAAGTCTGGTCTCAACGAGTTGGTTAAACATCAAGAGGGGCGTAGACCATCGAGGTGTTTAAATAACCAAAGAGCTGTTTTGTAGCATGGTGTACTTAGTAACACCCGTGACGTCCGTACTCTATATTCCTCTATCCGGTAGTTGTAGTACGGTATAGCAACGCCCCTTTAGTTACCTACCGGAAATTAAACGATTGAATGATTTGCACTTATCAAAGGAAATGTCACCGACCATGCTACAATTGTATTTTGACCATTTTTACCAAGTTTATAAGCTTCTGGCATCTCTGACGCCATCACGTTACGACGTCATGACCCCCACATGGTTTTCTTGCACAACTACACCCTGACCTTTACAATTTGTGTCAGTTTCATTCACGCTAACATGATTTTCATCATGACGTCACTGGCGGCCATCTTGTATGACGTCATGACCCCAAAAGTTTCGGGACACTATTCCAGCCTGAGTTCTACCATTGTGTAGATTGTTGACGCCCTGCGACTAGTATTACAATGAGAAGTGACGGTGAGAAGAATAGTCAAAATGTTGCAGAACGAAAACTATAGATCTTTCCACAAGAAGCTGGAAAGCCCTTACAATGAATTTAAAATATTCTTTATGCTCGGGCCTAAGACATAGAAAGGAATCGAGAACTTGAAATTCATTTCCAGTAATCGCCTTTATCTCAGTTAGCATCATGTTTTGCTCGTCACCATTACCTATTCTTACCCAATCAGACCTATGATGTAATAGGTTTGTAAATGATCAGTCTCATTCAAATCAGACCCTTAATCAAGAAGAATCTTAGAAGCAAATCGCTTACAACAGGTATAAAATACTGTAAGTAAGTATTTATCACACTACGATACTCTACGCTACTAAGGATCTGACAACAGAGCTTTGAAGGCCACGTCAGATTGACCTTACGATTAGCCAATCAGATTTCAGCCTACATCATTTCTCGGTATAGAATGCTTCACCGCGCATGTCGCGTTTCAGTCAAATGCTGTGGAGCAGTCTACGCTCGATATTGAAAGCTTTCAGCTTATAAAACACAAAAAAACTGCGATGACAAACATAACAGCTAAACAATTTTTGAATATTTGCTGAATGAAACTAAGACTGGTTGACGGAATTCAATAGCGGTACAATATTTTTTTAGATTTACGGCTTCGTAGGGTTGAACTCGTAACCAACACTAATTCACAATCGCGGGTAATAACGTCTCAATAGCCTATCTCGCTACCAACTGCGGTAGAGGGCGAAATGTACTATAGAGAAAACCTAATTTAGTAACCAGCTCGGTATAATAATGTTCCGAATGTTTTCAAAGAAAATGACTGCGCCTATGATTTGCTTCGTATTCTTGTTGTAAAACATGCCATTTAGTGCATTTCTTTGACTTTATCGTGCAATCCATAGCATTAACACACGGCGCCTTTGTCTTTTTGCGGATATATGTGTCTAATATGTGGATTTTCCTTTGCTAAGTTCACTCGAACATCATCTGAAGACAAGAGCATATCAATCTCATTAAAATCATATCCTAATTACGCTTTGATGCTGTCCGATATATAGGATCTGACAACACTGCCTTGGAGGTAACGTCATATCGACCTTTCATCTAATCAATATTCATGAGAAGATCAACTATGGCACATAAATATTTCTACCGTTATTGAATACCTTCAAACAATCTTGCTGTTTTTTTTTCAGTAAATATTCAATTGGTTGGTATATGTTTGCCAACGAATTTAAATTGTGTTTTATAAGCTAAAAGTTATGGATATTGTCTCTTTCAATACCGAGCGTAAACTGCTCCACGGCGTTTGACTGAACCTCGATATGCGCAGTGAAGCAGTCTATACCGAGCAAATTTTGTAGGCCAAAATTTGATTGGCTAATCGTAAGGTCAATCTGACGTGACCTCCAATGCAGTGTTGTCAGATCCTTAGTAGCGTAAAGTATCGTAGCGTGATAAAAGGTCTGATTGTAATGCGATTAAGTGCGTACGAAACGCGCGATTTCATTGATTGAATTTTTTGTTGATCTTCTCATGCATATTGATTAGAGGAAATGTCGATCTGATGTGACGTCCAATGCAGTTCTGTCAGATCCTATAGCGGAACGTATCAAAGCGTAATTAGGATTTGATTTTAATGAGATTGGTAAATGACCATTCTTTCATTTCTGTCTCTGGCTTGTGGTATAAATTAAGGGATAAATGTCCCGCTTCCGGTTTTCTCCTGTATACATCTTTATATCATGTACTTTTATACCTTTCGTATGAATCATTCGCTTCCGCTGTTTTCTTATGTGCTGTTTGGGTGACAGAGTTGACACATATAGATGTTTGTTAACGTTTAGTGATCGTGAAAAGGCGATATAAAATCTAACTACGATATATACAGATATTTTTGTATCTATATTCAAATTGGATGAATACGTTACATCATCAGTGAGAATATGAATAATCTAACATGTTTATCAATAAATCTCACTTCATACGTGTTTGCTAGTCGATTACATATTATATCCAATCCCGCATACTTTCAGTTCTTTCTTTTGTTTATATCTGTGTTTAATGTCATGTGATGTGTATTAACATGCCAACATTGCCTGTGTAGTGTGGACCGGCGTTACGGAACCCCTACCCTCCCAGTGATTGGGACATCAAAAAAAAATCAATGAAATAGGCTTATGGCGTTAGTCCTTTCTTCAACTGAGGCTGCATAACCTGATTTCCCAACAACTGATCACCTTCGTTTGATCGCACTTAATCGTAGGGTATTCAATTATCGAAACAAATCTCCATTCATGTCCTTTTTTGTTTTACATTTTTTGGAAATAGAATAGCATTTTTGAATTGCTGTTTTGAATATATGTTTACTACTCCTTGCACAACATGTTAGAGAAACTCCACTTTTGCGGCGAATGTCTGTGTTGTACTGTCTTGACCTTTCTCGCCCCGTTTAAATTGACAAGCGTTTACTGAACATGATCAATTTAAAGCCCATCAAGACCCTGATCAAACCTGGCCTTTAGAGAGCCTGCTTGATCAGTTCCGATTGGCCCGAGATTTCCAGCGTGTAACTGTTGGCCAATGAAAACTGAACGTCACCAGATTGATCTGCCAAAATGCATGTCAAACATTTGTTCTGCCCTCATTGTTTCTGCTCGGCACCGCGTTATTGTTTTATATTTATATAGCTTCCTTTCGTGTCGCGTAGTGAAATGACATGACTTTTTCGAAAGAATTGGGCAGCGAGGAAAACAGTGACATTAAAGTGGGTTGGAGCGGTGTGCCTTGATAGATATTGAATACCATACTATAGTTTGTCAAAAGATGTCTAACAGTAACCTAAACTAAAAGTTTTCTACTGCAGATACATGTATGTTTAATGAAACTAGAGGCAAACATTATTAGCTACAGATACCAGTCTGCCTCAGTGGCGAACAACTCACTATCAATGTATTCGCTTTGAACGTTTTTGAAAAGTTTTTATTATGAATTGTGTATTTCATTCAGCTATTCATGTTAGTGGTCTTAGTTTGGAAACGCATTGAAATACTTTCAGTATCAGCCGTAAATGAATCTGACGATGTGCACGGCTTTATTCTATTAAAATGCATGCCTTATATGTTCTGCAGATGATTAAAATCAGCCAATAAATCACGGACGCCAACACGACAAGCGAAGAAGCATACTCATGCCGCGTTAAACATATTTTTCCATTAATGGTCCTTACTGAAGAATTGCCCTAGCACATTTTAATTAAGGATGCATATAGATTCAGGCTGATATTTTTCTGGCATATGGGTGCTAATATATACTGAAGCGAAAAAGAAACGCAACTCGGGAATTTCCGCTATATGTAGTATATACTGCACACTTAATTCCACATATTATTAATATTGCAAAGATATCCCAAGATGTTTAATTCCACATATTATTAATATTGCAAAGATATCCCAAGATGTTTTGTAAGAAAAGGTTGCAGTTAGTTTGAGAAAGGACACAACTGTAAAGTTGTAGACGTTTTAATCACAGTACACTTTGCAACAATGTTGAAGTTCCTCTTTGAAAAATTGAGCCACTTCATTACTGTATTTAACGTAAAGCATTTTCAAAATGTTGCACCCTAAGTTTACTCAAATGCTTGAGCCAAACGGGTACTCCGTCAATAATAACAATTTGAAGAATACTCTTTGCTGTGTTCTGTGTTGTTTCAGCTTTTTTACGGAAATGAAAGATATGTAACGATTATCATTCGATTAACAGCAGCATATTGTACATACAATATATATCGAAAATTCCCTTGTCGCGTTTCTTTTACCTTTCAGTATTTATAAACAGACCTTACTCATAACATATACCGTAACTATTCAGAATTCAAGATGCATATTTCATAGAGTTTTATTTTCACAGCAGCTGCCGGGTCTACCTTTTTCTATTCAAACAATGATTTGAAATGGACTTTAAAAGTTAAAAGGAAATGACTGCCAATATAAATACATTTAAAAAATTGTTCTATTTGGATATAAATAAAATATCTTTGCACTATTGTTTGTAGTCGGGCAATAAACGTGTAAAGCGGTCTGGTGGATTTTGGCAAGGAATGGCTCTTTAAAACACCCGAAACTCCATCATCCGATGCCAAGATGATGGCCGTGTTCTCCAAATAACCATTGCTGTCTGATAAACTCAAACGCCTCCATGAATCCACGACGAAATGTCGGGCGAAAGAGGTTAATTGAATGTATGTATATCATCCTAATTTCACTTTCATTATCGGTATATTCCAATGGGGTTGAACCCGAAATTAGAATTTACATTTTCGGAAAATGTGAAATGGACGACAGTTGTAAACAACCAGTTGTAAACATTATATAAAATGGTAACGGAAATGTATTTCAGGGCTTTGCAATTATCTCTTTTCAGATATTATAACACAATAATCTACTTCTTTTCTTGAAGGCAACACAGAATAATTGCTAGATTCGGATTCTAATTGTTGTAATTTGTGGTGCACCGAAAACATTTTATTTTCTATGAGTTTTTATCCAAAAGTGCTGCGTCATTTTATGAAATTTGAGATCCAAGGCAATACAATTTGTCGGGAATTGAGTGGGTGCCGGTGATGAGCAATTGATTTATTGCAGCCCTAAATAACTGTAGCATTTTTTACAATTTTAGTGGAAAGAGTTGATTGCTGGAAAGGAAAAGCAACTTCAAGATATGCCAGCTTCTCTTCAGCATATATACATAGAGATGGAGCAGACTCTCTCCCCCTCTATCAAACAGAGCCTTGCACGCTGAAGGCAAAGACAACAAATTAACCGATGAGATAAACGCATCATAATCACATTTGAACTGTTTAAAACATCAAGACGTGAGACTGACTCGACAGTGTACCATTAATTTCGTGAGCCTGCTCGACAGTGTACCATTAGTAACGTTAGCCTGACTCGACAGTGTACCACTATTGACGTTAGCCTGACTCGACAGTGTACCATTATCTGACTCGACAGTGTACCATTATTGACGTGAGCCTGACTCGACAGTGTGCAGTTATTGATGTGAGCCAGACTCGACAGTGTACCATTATTGACGTGAGCCTGACTCGACTGTCTACCATTATTGATGTGAGCCTGACTCGACAGTGTACCACTATTGACATGGGTCTGACTCGACAGTGTACCACTATAGACGCGAGCCTGACTCGACAGTGTACCATTATTTCCGTGAGCCTGACTTGACAGTGTACTATTACTGAAGTGAGCCTGACTCGACAGTGTACCATTATTGACGTGAGCCTGACTCGACCGTGTTCCATTATTGACGTGAGCCTGAATCAACAGTATACCATTATTGACGTGAGCCTGCCTCGACAGTGTACCATTATTGATTTTAGCCTGACTCGACAGTGTACCACTATTGACGTGAGCCTGACTCGACAGTGTACCATTATGAACTTGAGCCTGATTCGACCGTGTACCATTACTGACGTTAGCCTCACTCGACCGTGTATAACTATTGACGTTAGCATCACTCGACCGTGTACCATTATTGACGTGAGCCTGACTCGAGAGTTATACGAGAGTCATAAATTGTTCAACTGAAAGACAGTTGAATGAGGATATGGCGAAGTCAAGACAAATTGAAGCGGATCTGGGAATAGCCAAGCAGAACACTAACGATTTAAGGAAACCCTATCGATTTCAATTTTTATACATGTCTACCCGACTATCTAACATTCTTAACACTGTGTGACATATTACCACCGGAACAGAACAGAGTCTCTTCTCTTTATTTTACTTACAAAACACGCAATCCAAGTTATGTGAACATTCCAGGACGAGTACCGATATTGGGGGTCGTTTCAGGCAAAGCTACAAAAACTTGTATTTAGCGCATAGGTTTAACGTAAACAGTTCACGGTCAGTGAACTATTTAGTAAACGGAGGAAACACATGACACGCACACTCGGACGATTTCCACTATGGGCATCCAGAGCTTTAATTGACAAAAACATACCCCCAGCTTTCAAACTATAAAAACAGTCGTATAATTATATATTGCACAAAAATATTTATACAACAGCCGTATTCCAATCTCGTTCTTCAGTCAGTACTATTTAGCACTTTTCAAAAACACCACAGGGCAAAAGGCCTGGTAGGCATTGCACCTCATGACCCACCGCTCTTGCCTCAGCTCTGTATGTTGTCTCGGCATCGGACTTTGACATAACATAATATTGTGGAATATTGAAGTTGCTCTAATCGATTGACCACATCATGGCAGATAAGGGATTCGAAATTTAAACATTTATGGATGTGGGGTAACACGCATGACAGAACAACAGGAAACTGAAACTCGGCGGATTGGACGTTTACGAATACACTAAGAAAGAGAAATAGAAAGAGTTAAAAACTTTAGAGTTTTACACATTCTCATATAGTCATTGGAGACTGTTGAACCATATTTAGAAAACATGCACACAACTGACATTAGTTTTGTGTTGTTGTCTTTTAGGTTGTTGTTGTTTTTTCTTCAATTGTTCATACCCAATACATATTAAATGAGTGTCAGATTCCCTCTCTGACAGTACTGTTTGTCAATTTAATACTAGCCAACATAAGATTTCTGTTAAACATAGTACAAATACGGAGTTGTGTCGGTTAGGGCAAGACTATTTTCCTTAGCCTCTTCCGTTGTATAGGGGGTTCCATTGTATCGGAGCCGATACTCCGAGCTCGTCAAGTGTAGGGCGATATAATGAAACAGTGTTGTTTGTTTCAGTTAGTTCATACACAAGACATATCAATTAGACTCCGATTCCCTCTCAGACTATTATTTATCCACTTAAAGTTCACCGGCCATGTTTTGTTTCTAGAACACGTTTATGTCTATTTAAATCGGAATCAATACACAGCAATATAAATTTAAAATTCACACATTGCATTATCTGTGAAAAGCGAGAATAATATTCTATTTGATGACGTAGAAATCTTTGAACAGGTAAATTAATCCACAGGTAAACGTACTGATCAATTATCTGGCAACAGTTGTGCTGCTATACAGTTCAGATTTACCTCATTTCCCCGCGCAGTCACGCAGTGGGAAAAGTAGTATCTACGTCATGCAAATAATACTTATCTTTACATACAACTTATGGTGTGTACTACAAAAAAGGATAATTCATACTACTCAACTTAGGACCTGTAAAACATAGCAGCAATGCTTGTAAGAAGTGAACGTTTCCCAGCAATATATATATATCATTCTCGCCACTGAGGTTTTCCAGTTCGGGCAGGACACCTACCCTTAGCCTTGTCCGTTGTATAGGGACTTAATCCGGGCGGATCCGTGTAATGGAGTCTTTACTGCGAGCACGTTAAGAGTAGGGCAGAATGCCGGATTCTTTCTGGGGCACTCTACACCACCAATTATGTGTAGATGGGCCGTTAAACAACATCCAATTCGTAGACATTTGAAAAGCTTCCCACTCCAAGAGATCATATTTTTTTACATATAATTGCTACCAAAATGTAGTACTGTCGCAAATCGTTAACTCATTTGTTTTGTAGCATATATCGTTATCTAGTAATGCCCAGTAGACAAATTTCCTCACTTGATTATAAAATACACAGAATCATTTCAACCGAGTTGAATAAATAATAACCTTTGCCACGTCTCGGTCTTATCATAATGCGTAATCACGGTCGGGTTTGGCATGAAAGACGTCATTTTGTGAGTTCGCACAACACCGCTAATAACTATTGCCAGATTTCTTCATTGACTGGTTTTCAATATATCATTATCCACAGTTGCCTGAAGAAAGTGATGCAGTGTTTATAATGTGTATGCTCTTTTCCTGATTGCCAGAGTTCCACGGTGGAATCCTTAGCTTGTTACGACTTGGGGACCAATAAAACTCCGGTATGTGAGAACGATATGTTTTCGCCTCACGTGATTTAATACCCCAGCGGATTTTCTTGCCACTGACCTTTCCATGGCGGTAACCCTATTGTCGACCATTTTTGTTATTTGTAAGCCTATTTCATTTATTTATATTGATGTCCCTAGAAGGATGATAGTAGGGGTCCGTAACCCGTGGTCACTCTAGACGTGTAATGGTGGCATATTTATGTTCATCAAATGACCTTAAACACACTTATAAACAAACGAAACAACTCAAAGTGTGTGAGATGATATATAACACATAACAAAGTATGAGAGTGGACCTTTGGAAACGGCCAAACACGACACATACCAAATATTGCAATCTCGGTTTGATTGAGACTGTTCATGAACGGTAGTGAAATATGCTAGCTACCGCTCACGATCTCTAGCCCCGAGTGGATTATAATCAACTAGAAACTTGTATGAAACGTGATATAATGATACACGATTTAAATTATTCACATTCTCACTGCTGGTTTTACTTATTCATCCAGTTTGAATATAGATAAAACAATCTCCTATATATATAGCAGTCAGATTTTATATCGCCATTTCACGATCACTCAACGCTATCAAACATTTGTATGAGTCAACTATATCACCCAAACAGCACATACGAAAACAGCTTAAGCGAATGATTCATCTAAGGTAGGATTTAAAACACGTGATGTAACGGTTTATTCTGGAGGAACCCGGAAGCGAGAAATGTATCCCTTGATTTACACCACAAGCCAGAGAAAGGAATCAAAGAATAGTGATTTACAAACATATTGCAACTTAGGTCTGATTGAGTCTGATTGAGTAAGAATAAGGAATGGTGACCAGTAAAGCATGACATAGGAAGCATGATGCTAACTGGGATGGAGAGGATTATTGAAAATGAATTCCATGTTCTCGATCCCTTTTAATGTATTAGGCCCCAGCGTAAAGAAATCAATGTTTTAAAATGTTCCATTACGTGGTCCCGCCTTAATTCCATTAAGCGATGGCAAAGTTCATATTAGCATGATTTGATAAAGGATTTTTCGACAATAAAACTTGTTTTACTAACAAAATGTCATAACATGTTAAAAATTAACTATTAACTGTTTTAATTTTACAATATGCAATTTTTTTAAGACGAAAATAAGGTTTTATTTCATTCCCCCAGGAACCCGTGTTTGCTTCTTGAAGTAGGGGTTGAATGGGGTATTGAAGTTAATACTCTGACCACGAAATGCTGTTAAGGGGAGTTTAAATAATGCACTTGGCAATTGCTATATTTGTTGGAAGAATAACAGTACGAAAGGTTGCGGTTTTCTTGTTTGAGAGAGGTAAACGATGTGAATGTGATTCAGGAGCATTAAACCACGTGCACAAAGGTCGAAAAACGCTAAAGTGACACTATTTAAAACAACAGAGCTTATACAAATCTAATTAATTTGTTTGATAATAGCCTCACACTAGACCAGGTTTGCCTGTGGCAACGTTTAAGCGCTATCGTACAGATCACCATGTCTCCATTTCTTCTCTGAAAGCTCGATCATATTTTATTTTGTAAGGTTATGCAATAAGTTAAACTTCATTGTTGAAAATATAAACCTATCCTAAGTGCAGATTAAATAACAATCAAAGACCTAGAGTCTAATTTATCGTGTTCTATTAAAGTATATTACAAGTAAAACAAGAAGACCGACCGACAGACCGACGGACAAACCGACATTTGCAAAGCAATATGCTCCCCCTTCAGGATGGGGGGCATAATTATCGATTCGTAGAATATTTCTATATCCGTGTGTATTTTTTGTTTAGAAACTCTGTATTTATGGTTATTCCTCCCGCCTCTTCAATAGGTACGTATTTTAATAGGCACGTATATACTGAAATGTATGAGTGCAAATTAATAATGTGATAAATGTTCGTCATTTACATGTAATTGCATAGTTTGATATGTTATATTGGAGAAATGTAGATCTTATAAACACTTAAAATAGAGTATTGTTTCTTTCTTGACATAAATCATGCCTAAATACAGCGTAGAATAGAACTGAGTGAATGTTATAATCGCACGAACAGCTAAGGTTATAAGGCGACTTTTCAGCTTCCATTGGTGGAGGAAGACCCCAGGTGCCAAATACAACCTAGAAGGAACAGCATTGGTGGTATCAAACTTTACCAGTTTGTTTCCGAAACCGAGCAATTATCAAACGCATGCGAAAACATTCTTGTTCGATTCGACCATATCACTGCCAAATCAAACGAACCCATTGTGCGTGTGTATGCATTCTCAATAGGCAGTAATTGATGCTTGTAGAGATTTAACGGTGATGAAAATCGAGAGCATTGGTTTCCAGCTGTTTCGTTCAGTCTTAATTGTGAAGGTTATGTTTGCTTAAACTAATTAGCATTGTCGATCGAGCTCTATAAAATACAGCAGACAGTCAGAAACAGTTTAAAACGGGACTCTGAATTATTTGATATTGATGGAACGATCGACATATATCAAACAACATATGTCTACTATATTACCTTTACAGCGCTCTGTATCAATTACGTATCAATTATCTTTTGAGGTTTAAATGAGGTCCTCACATTTCAAAGCATGATTTGTCAATATTTAAACAAAACATAACACTTCCATCAAACGATTTCAAACATTTATTGCAGTTCAAATTTATTTCTTTTTTGAAGTGTGGCGCTTAGGTCAACGCGCTTAGATATTGTCTTAGGTTTTTACACAGTAATGTAAATTCGATTAGAAAATCATTTGAGAAAAGAAAAATACAGTGGAATTTTATATTTGGTAGAGACTTTCAACACGTGTTTCTAGGAAAACGTACTTTGAATATTACCATTACCTGTCTGTTTCCCTGATATAGTATTTGTTTATTTGTTTGGATGGGCGAGACGTATACAGTACTGGTTCTACCCAAATGGGGTGGTGGACAGCCCCTACCACAAATATTCGACCGTCGTATATGGCCTAACATGTGCTAAAATGACTTGAAACGTTCAAACAAACAAATTGCTTATTTGTTTAAATCAGGCCTGTCGGAGTTGAACAAACGCGTGGTTTTATACCAGACAATAATTATTCTGCGGAACAGTAATGTTCTCAGAGTGTGTTTAAATCCGAATCTTTAAACTTAGATCTCAAAGGTCAATGTTAGAGTTATTTTGTCTTCACTGTATTTTTTAAACAACTTGCGTAATTGTTTACGATGATACACAGAAGATGGGTTTCTTCATGATTGCTAAAAACAATCGACACACCAGGTTACTGAGCAACAAACACATAGCACCATAACCCACCAAGAGCTACTAGTATAATTTGTATGAAATCTTTAGTGTGACCCGGTCGAGGATTGAACCCACGCTCTCCCGCATGCGAGGAGGACTCTCTACCTCTTCGACACCACCATTAAACTAAGTGAACTGACTTGCTGAAAACAGATACCCAACCTTCAGATGGTGTTTGTCTGTATCAGAATGTCGTGGGTTCAATTCCAGGCAGAGGAATTTAGCATCGTCATTAGCCATACGCATAATCAACTGACGATAATCATCGATTGCATACGGGCAAAATGACTTACAACCCAGGTTTATCCGTTTATACATCATACAGGTTCACGTCTAGTAATATATACAGCCGTATTATACTTCATCTATAGCATGTATATAATACTGAACACGTACTAGTTTGCTGTTCTCCCCTTTCCTTTCGTACAGACATTCCTTCGATACGTAACCCAGTACATAACCAGGCAAACTTGTTCTTTTTAAAAGGAATATGTTCTTAGTATTTGACATAGGAAGCAAATTAATACCAGACTCAGAGTTGTGGAGCCATATATTGCGATCTCTCTGTATGTTCACCTGTCATTCGGTGCATAAGCTTAAATCTAATCTGATTTTTCAATTAAGGAAATCTGAGCTCTTTAATGATTCCATATTATCTGGCATGCGTATGTATTGATTGCGGGTGGCAGTGATATGCTTAAATTAAATATCTGTTGATTGGTATCACCATATATCAACGAACGATGAAATTAAAATAAGGTTATATCATTGATAATTGAACGAAGAGTTGAAAATAAAATGTGAACTATATTTAGGCTGTCATATTTACGAACGTTATGCAAACCGCTTCATTTCCATTAATATCAGACGTTTATAAATAAACATAACAAAATCATTAAAAACTAAAACATTTAAATACAACTCTTTGTTCATATTAAAGACATGCAGTTGCAAAACCAATATCAGAGTCTCCTTTCAAACCATCGAACCAATAATTGCCTTGTTTTATCTTCACACTTGAAGAAAACAGACTTACACAGATGGAGTCCAAATACATGTCGCAGGGTGATCGAGAAACGTTTGTATTTATACTAGTATAACAGAATGTGTTACTATAATTTTGCGTTAATCCCTCGATTTGGCTAAATTATTACCCAGGAGATAACAGCCTAGTTTCATTATTTCGAAGGCTTAACAGAGAGGTGTCGTAAAATCTTCCAGTGCTCTCTACTGGTCACACAGTTAAAAACAATTAAAAACAGGTAAGGTAACGTATTGCTTTCTAACGTTCGCATTACTTACTAAGTTCTTAGGCATAAGATGTGTATCGCTTCGTAATCTAATAACAGGTTATAAAACATAATGGTAAGGTATTATGGTAACAGGCAGGGTGTGTTTCATAACCTTCATTATGCAAAGAAAGGTGTATTTTAATCGAAAACAGGAATATCGACAGAACCGATGGATACTGTGCGAAGTGCATTGTTTGGTTATAAGTTTATCACTAGACATAATGTTAAACTTCTGGCCGCTAATGTTAAATGGAAAAGGGGAAATGTCCATAATAAGAAACGTATGTAGGTATGCGTTTGTACATACATGAGTTTCTTGGACAAAGGTCAACAGAAATAAAATACTAATTCATGTCAATAAAAGGCATAATATGAGTCCATTGCATTTCAGACGAGAGATGTCTGATAAACGTGTTATTTAAAACTCATGGAGGTGACAAAAGAGGGATACCTCTGTATTTACTCAGGCTAAAGTTAGCATTCTGGTTATTATGCTCAGCATTGTTTTCTCATTGCCCTGTATCATTGTTTGAAGAACTTTCAAATCAGTTACATTAGCAGCTTTTAAGTTATACTCCGGACGAGGATTGTAAGTATAAACATACAAATTGCAATAACTCTTATTTGAATAAAGATAGAGTAATCGACCTTGCATTTTGCATTATTTCGCTATGCCACATAAAAGAACAAAAGTTGATATAAAATTCGAACAGGAGATGTTGCATTCAAGGTCAAACAAAAACACGCAAAAAAACAAATAATAATTATAAAAACGAATAAAGGGTAAGATATGGCATCACAAACATAAAATGGTTTAGACCAAGTTCTAGGTTCACCAAACTCACTCTTGCCCTATTGTCATCCCAATAAAAGGGAACAAATTAATATATCCCTGCCAGGTTATATTCTCTAACAAACAAGGCAGCATTAATAGGCAATACAAGCTTAAAACTTGTTCAGATGTTTCGACAATGAAGGTTTCGCCTTTTCCCTCACATGTGCTCTTTGAGCTGTCCGACCAAAGTCTTTTTTTTTTCAATGCAATATATCTGATCGGTCAAATGCTAAGTACAGTCAATAGACATAAATGAAATTTGCATTTAATACAATTAAGGACAAACACACACGAAATACAAATTATTTCAATGTTATGCCAAAATCGGATTCATATGCATATTATTCAAATTGGTGCTATCATAACTATAGTTACGTATACGAGCTCACTAGTGATACAAATACCACCTACATTAAGAGTTTTAATAGTTTAATGCTTCCAACTCAAGTTGGTATGCTAAGTAGTAATAGTTTACCCGAAATATAGATGTTTCACTATATCCTATTTTTAAGTGGAGGGGAGATACCTTTTTGTATGAAGATTTAATTATAGAAAACATGTTGCAAATGTACATAACATAAAAACATAGTTCTGTTAGAAAAGCTACACAAACGCATCATTTTATAACAAAAAAAAATGGAACTCAAAATTACGAATTTTGGAGACAAAACTGGACAAACAACGCTTAAAACCTATGTAAAACACTACGGAGAGCGCATCTATGAAATTGCTTTACCATTTTCCGTCCGAAATGTGTTACGAATCTGAGCGAGTTCGAATTGTTGCATATTGTTTTAATAGTATGCGTGCTGATGCGCCGTAATTTCCAACTTATCTTTGGTACAATAAATCTAGAGTTCGGCACACACATTTGTAATTCGTTCTTTATTTATTTGTAGATCTGGCGTTGAACTTTCGATACGCGCTAAATACGTAACCGGCTGAAAAAAATATCTACCTCTTTTTAGAACGTTGAGAATTACAGCGCACTAACACAAGCATGATTTTAACAGCTATCATTCCAGACCCAACCTTCATTAACAGGGAAATAAATATATGCATAATGGGCCTAGAACCGTTTCGCATGCAGAACTGAAAAGCTGTTGCAAATGATGTTGTACACAGTCCATTTTTCTAAGGAGCTTTCTGCAGCCACGCAAGTAGTGTATGAGGATGACCTTTGGAAGACAAAATAAACATGCATTTAAGGTGATTTTACCGCTCTTATGAAATCATTTTCATTTTGCTAGAATCTATCAACTAAAATGTAATAGTGAAGATGATGGTAACTGTTTTTTGCTGAGGTTATTGTTACAAACGCACAACCAGCATATTTATAGATGCTCATATGATACAAACATAATTATCTTCCTCTATTATTTGGCTGATTGGGGTAGGGGCATTTGATGTTTGGAATGATGGGGTCAAGTTTTTATTAATAAACATTAATTGCTACACGTTGATGTATATATAGATACTGTACATGTATTTAAACGTAAATAAATCATAGCCTATATTCATGACACCGCAAGTTAGATTACATATATCAAGTAATGTGCTAATTATCGAAATGTTCACCAGGCAAGTCTTCCGACTTTGTCTCATACATTTTTCGCAAAAGAGGGGTTAGAAACAGTCAAACATAAACAGGCTTTTGTATATTTCCAATAGAACAGACATTCAAGGAAACGGTTCCAACGTTATCTAAATATGCCCAGAGGACCTTAGATAATAGCTTACACAACGTCACAGACTATTATCTAAATGCTTCAGACAGCGATTTTGTGGGGAAATGCGCCTTCTTTGTTTAAAGAAATAACAACTGACATGTTCATCCGACTAGAAATTACTGGGTTTTCTTTTCCAAAACGTGTCTAATTCTTATATATATGCTGTATACTGGCTTTCAGTGGTCTGAAACAGCAAGTGAATTTTACATACTAACTAGTCGTGTGTTTGTATAACGTGTATAGACCTTCCTCCACTATATGTGACAATGTGAATAGTGCTTACATTTAACGGGAATGTAGCGGCACAGCCAAACCATCTTTATTAGTGAGAGTTCTGAAATACAATTATCAAAATCGGATGATAAACAAAGAAGATATGATCATTTGAAGTTTCTGTTGAAACGGATATGAAAGCGGCCATTTTGAGAGCTATGACATCATGGTTCTAAATGACCATATATGGAATACTTATAAATATGAAAATGTACTGATTTATAGGGAAAATATGACAGCAACTGTATGAAAAAAATATGTAATACTTAATGGCAATAATTCTTTATTTGACCAGTATTTTTTTTATTCATTTGCAGTGATTTTCTTTGTTTTAAATGATATTTAACAATATTCCATATAGTATTATGGAGCTATGACGTCATAGTTCTAAAAATGGCGGCTCCCATATTTGTTTTAGTACAACCTTTAAATGGTCATATCTTTTTTTCCGATTTTGATAAGTATTTCACCTTTTTCCAAGTTTTCCAGAACTCTCAGTAACAAAGCTTGTTTGTCTGTGTCGCTACATTTCCTTTAACACACACATACTTCTCAGTGTTACAAAGGAGGGTTATACAAGTATCAATCCAGGCTCGAATACCATTTATTCAGGCTAATATAATATAATAATAATATAACGTTGATAACTGATCTGCTGTACGCGACTGATACCATTCTCCCGGATATTACATAATGACGTTAGTACACTAAAACAGTAGTATCCAACGTGGTTTGCATTTATGCGAGTCATTGGGGTTTGGAGTGTTTTTGTATATGTAGCTTCTAGAGACAAACATTTGAGTAGACAAATGCATTATGTAAAGACATCTGCGCATAAGTATACGCATTACTAACCTTGGTTTCAAATTTCAGGGCTTGTGGGATGGTTGTCCGGATCCCCACTCTCTCCCAGATTAAATTTTCTATTGGCTTGGTATCTGTTTAACTTAAAGACATTTCAACATGTTAAAATATTATTGTTTGCAGACCCATATAGCTTTTTAAATACCTTATTCATAACGCAACGATTGTATAATACCACCCTATATCTCTGCATGAAATAAGAGATTTAATCAAAACTTAAATTTACTGAAATGTCAGTAAATTCAATGTGTGTGGTTTAGTTGGAATTTAATTACACTAAAAGGTAGAATAAAGGTTTGCAACTTGTATTTGGCATTTTTAGTGCATTTAATCGCAATTAAAGCTAACGATACATCAAGATGCACATTTAATGATAGCTTAAATCTAGGGTGGTAGTTCATACTGAATTTGGTGGAATTTAATTGCAATTAAATGTAACGATATTTTATATACAAATCATTACTCCTAAGAAATCAAACTTACAATTTAATGATATGTATTAATTCAAATTAAATGTAATGACACATTGCACTTATAATGAATACTTAAATGTAGTGATACCTCATGTTGAATTTAATTGCAATGAAATATAAAAATACACCATGTTGCACATTTAATGAATGCTTAAATGTGGTATTTTATATTAAATTTTATGACATTTAATTGCAATTAAATTATAAACGATATATTTTTTATACAGTGCGTAACGCCAAGAAATCATGCTTTCAATTTTATTCAAATTAAATGTAATGACACATCAAGTTGCACATTTAATGAATACTTAATTTTAATGATATCTCATATTGAATGTAATTGCTATTAAATAAACATGAATATATGCAAGTATTATATTATATAAATGTATACTTGGAAATAAAGCAGTGTAGGGTCTATGCTTGATGAATCTGACAAATTTTGTGGGTGAGTTGTGCTACAGCATTATATAAATGTATAAATAAAAAAATCGAACAGGAAAAGCAGCATTCAAGGACGACAGTCAACTACAAACACACACAGAAACAAAGAACAAATTTAAAGATGAATAAAAGTCGAAAAAAGACAAACACAAAATGGTTGACAATAGGGCAACCGCCTTGGAACGGTCAGTGGCAAAAAATGCCGCTGGGGGTTTAAACCAGGTTCTAGGGTGCCCCAAACCTCACATTTACTCTACTGTCAACCCAATAAAACGGGACAGTGAAAATAAAGAAATCCCCGCCATGAACTATTCTTTTACCAACAAGGCAGCAGTAATAGGCAATATAAGTAAACACAAAGATGCTCGTGTATATATAAATACAAAAAAAGTCTAGAAAGCCATAAAGAAGGTACTCAGTGACTTGGCAGAAGCCAGAGCAAAAGAGAATAAACCATTGAGGGTAGAACAAGACAAGACTGCAGACAAACATCAAACGTCGGTCCTTTTGGGCTTTAGGTAGACGTCATCATAGGGTCCACAGCATGTCCGGTCATCGCACAATTAAAGAGGAAAGCATAGTGGCGAACCGTAAATGGGTCCACCTCCAAGCATAATATGTATATATTACTAGTGAGTTGGGCTAGATTATTATATATGTCGCTTCCGACATCAAGACATTCGTTGGAAAGAAATTACATTTTAATTCTGGACGATAGTGTTTTAGCATAATTATTAAATGAAGATGAGTATATACACTTCAGAATAGGGTCCTACTCTATAAAATGCAATGTATGTTTAAATGTAATGACTAGTGGGTACAGACATAATCTAGAACTTGAAAGGGGAATATTAATTAAAAAAACGATATATAGGGTAATATAGAAACCACAGCGTCCGAACGTAGGTGGCATCGTAGGTCCGCACTGTACTGCAAACAAGGACTTGAAACTACAATGAAAGAGACAAAAAACAACAGAAAGGGTGGTGAAGACAGGGTTACCGACTTTGAACGGCCAGTAGGCAACAAGGCCCACTGGTTAGCTTGAATCGATTTTATATGCGCACAATCCTCGCTATTATCCTGTCTTCAGCGCCCAAATAGACAAGACAGTGTAAACAAAACTACATCCCATCAAAAGGAAATCTCTAACAATAAAGTCCACATCCAGAGAAACTAACTAAAGATATACATACAAAATAATAAACATCTCAGGATGTATCCAGAATCGTACTGAACAACCATAGTAGTTGCAGCTAAAGAGAAAACCAATCTAGGGTACGACCAGAAAACCCGAGGGACGAACGTCAAGTGTTTCGGACAAACATATAATGTAACATATTGTAAGTATGAATTGTAAATGAGTACAGCATCAGCATACAGAAACTGTAAATGCTTACACACAATACATTATTTGTGCTTAAAGTGTATATACTTTACTAACATTACTAAGGTTATGAAATTTCAGTGTTGGCTATTATTGTTCGAAATTACTATTTAGTTATTACTGAGATTGCAGTTCAAAGATTTAAAGTCTGCACTATCATATGATTAAAACATATAAAATAAGACATATGGTTTAATAATTATAGGAATAAAAGAGAAAAAGTATATTGTAGCTATACATATGCAAGCTTTATATGTAAATTTATTTATAAATAAATGTTTTTATGTAAACTTAATCTCTACCAGGGTACCTGTAAATATACGAGTATATTGATCTATTAAAGTATACGTAAGTGTCGTTATCACGCTAAAAGCATATACAACACATTAACCGTTATGCCAATTATCTTCCCAATTGGAGTCTCTTCAGATGGCGCTTTCACAAAGCATCAGACACTGAGTTATACAAACGTCATACATGTTTGCAAATTGCTTGCAGTACTTATCATTTTTTAAATTGGGAATCTTACTATAAGTTTCATGAATAAGTTAGCTTTCGTGGCCTTGTGAACAATACAGGAATTAAGTGACAGCTGTTTTCCGTCGGGTGATCGATTTCGCATTGAAACTTTATATTTGATCTGATAAGTTGAGGACTAATTGTGTGTGCGATACGATGGCTATCCTAATTATGGGTTGTTCCCACATCGGTAGGTTCCAACGTTATATATTGGAACACGCAAGTGGACAATTTGTTGAACCTGGAATAACCAAACCCTGTGGTGGCATGTTCAATCTTCTGGTCGTTCTAACTTTAAACTTGACATACTGTTTATCTTGTAATTCAGATTTGTATTATAATTTACACTCGCACGTTACGGGTGGGTATTGCTTTTGGCTATTTTGGCGTTTTAAGTTCCCACACCTTTGATGTGAAAACATATATATCATTTATTGTAAAAAATAAATGCTATTTCTATTTGATATGTTCGTTATTTCTTAAATAAATGACAATTTCAATTTCAATATTTCTTACTGGTGTTCTTTTGTACTTCCATACAATTGTTTATGCTTTCACACATCAAACAAAGCGTAACTTTTTTAGTGTAAATTATAAGGTATTCATAAATAACATGGTTAGTTAATTACTAATTGATGCATCTGTTGAAGACCGCTTTGACTAATAGGCAATATGGCATATCTGTGAAGGAATTGTTCACACCTTCACTAGGACTGTTTGAGAGGCAGTTATAAACACAGTAGGTGGTGATGTACCATGTATCCATCGGCTATTTGAAGCTAATTGCATAAACATATTGTCTTAAACCCCCGTCACACTCTGACGTTGTAGCATCAAGTTCCCACTGCATGCTGAAAAAATTGCTTGGACGCAGTAAGAAATCCAACAACGTGCAATGAACCCAGCAGAAACCTTTAAGGACCTAGCATGGTCTCCATGGTCTTGGAAACTCTACGCGCACTTTGGACATGTTCAAAATGAGCCTAGCTGCTCCACGTTCTGAGCACGTAGCGCGGACGGGAAAAATGGATGGAGTTCTCACTGAGTTGTTGGCGCAGTATTTATACCAACCTGGGGGAATCCCCTTCGACGCAGCGACAACGTAGCAAGAGCTTAGCTCGATCTGATTGGACGTAGCAGGGACCGTGTGCAAACACAGGCAACCTAGTGGGCGCTTGGTCAGGTACGTAAAAGGAAATCAATGGGAACGTGTGCAACGCAGCGAGGACATCGCAGGGACCTGTTTAGGACGTAGCAAGAAATAAATAAATGCACATTTTTGAGAAAATATCAAGTTTCCGCTGCGTTCAGCTCTATTTTTTGGACGCAGTGGGATCTTCATGCTGTCACGTCAGAGTGTGACGGGGGCTTTAGTCCTATATAGAATATGTATACCATATATCGTATCAGACATCTATACACGTTTCATGGGTTCAGCACACACACTATCTGACTGAGAATGGTATGTAAACAATATCATACTAACACAAGCAGTTTGTGCACTACGGGATAAACCTAAAGCCCCCGTCACACTCTGACGTAGTAGCATCAGGTCCCCACTGCGTGCAGTAAGAAATCCAACAACGTGCAAGGAACGCAGCAGAAATCTTTAAGGATCTAGCATTGTCTCCATGGTCTTGGAAACTCTACGCGCACTTTGGACATGTTCAAAATGAGCGTGTAGCTGCTCCACGTTTTGAGCACCACGCTTCAAGGACTTCGTAAAGACGTAGTAACGACGGCATTGACCCGTTATAGACGTAACCAACACCTCGTAGTGACTCCATTGCCGTACTACAAGAGTAGCGCGGACGGGAAAAATGGATGGAGTTCTCACTGAGTTGGTGGCGCAGTATTTATACCAACCTGGGGGAATCCCCTTTGACGCAGCGACAACGTAGCAAGAGCTGAGCTCGATCTGATTGGACGTAGCAGGGACCGTGTGAAAACACAGGCAACCTAGTGAGCGCTTGGTCAGGTACGTAAAAGGAAATGGGAACGTGTGCAACGCAGCGAGGACATCGCAGGGACCTGTCTAGGACGTAGCATGAAATTGATAAAATGCACATTTTTCAGAAAAGATCAAGTTCCCGCTGCGTTCATCTCTATTTTGAGGACGCAGTGGGATCTTCATGCTGTCACGTCAGAGTGTGACGGGGGCTACATTGAGATAATGTGATTTAAAATATGACAGAAATGGGATCCCTTGGGATCTACTAAATAGTTAATATCTATATATCGTGTAATACATGCTTTAAATGGAACAAACATGAATATGTGCAAGTTTATATATATGTAATTGGAAATAAAGCAGTTTAGGGTCTATGCTTAGAGGAATCTGACTATGTGCGTGAGCTACAGTATTATATATATAAATTTCAAATAAAATTGGAGTTTAAATGAAATTTAAGGGCACAGTCCAGGGTTTCCTACCTTAACCAACATTCCATTAAATTTCTTATAAACTTAGAGTTTAAGTGAAATTTAAGCAGACACCAGTGTTTCCTACATCACATTTATCCGCAATAAAATGTCATTAAATTCTTGTATAAATCGAGTTTAAGTAAATTTGTAATGGACAACAGTGTTTCCTACATCACATTTAACCTCGAGAAAATTCCATTAAATTTAATATAAAAATGAGGTTAAAGTGAAATTTAAGCAAACAGCAGTGTTTCCTACACCACATTTATCTGCAATAAAATGTCATTACATTTCCTTTAAAAGTGGAGTTAAAGTGAAGTTTTAGCGGAGAGCAGTGTTACTTACATCACATATAAGCTCAACAAAATTACATTAAATTTCATATTAAAGTGGAGTTTAAATCAAACTTAAACTATAACAAAATTCAGGTATTTTGGGAAAATTAAATGCCATTTAAAGGTGATTTAAATCTGTGGAATGGGGAATTAAATTTTCTGATACCTCATTATACTAGGAATGTAAGTTTAGTTTAATTGAGATTTAAGTTGTGATTAAATCCCTTATATCATGCAGTGTATACATTTATGTTGTTTGAATATTTCAATAACATAACAGAATAGGTATGTTCTTATTCACACAGAACATATTCACAATTGTCGATTTAAATGTACTGATCTGTCTCTATTGAGTATATTTTCACTAGGGCTTCTTGCCTAGTTGTTCGTCCTGACTACTGAGGCTACCAGTTACCCAGTGGAACTTCTTGCTTAGTTGGTATACCGGCGTAGCGAATCCAACTGTAGTTGGGCTATCTGCCAAGTTGGGCTACCTGTGAACTTGGGCTACCCATCCATTTTAACATATTCTCCATGATCCTATTAAACTTTTAGGTATGCAATATATAACATTACATTTTCGTGAACTTGGGCTACTCATCCAATTTAACATATGCTCCACGATCCTATTAAACTTTTAGGTATGCAATATATAAAAATAGGTTTTCATATAATACCACATTGTTTATAGCTAAAATGCTACCTGTTCAATATCCGGCAACTTTTCGTGTATATCACCATTTAATTTATCCAATAACACCATAACCCCTATTATTCTACCATTTTATTAACTATTAGATTTAGGAGACATCATATAAAGAAATATAAAAAGATCGGACAGGGTAAGAAGCATTCAAGGAGGACAGTCAACCATAAAACACAGAAACAAACACGCAAACTGACAAACAAAAGGGCAAAAGTAATAATAAATGCAAACGACATCACAAACACAAAAGGGTTGACGATAGGGCTACCGCCTTGGAACGGTCAGTGGCAAAGTAGGCCACTAGGGATTTAAACCGGTTCTAGGGCGCACCAAACCTCACACACCCTGCTGTCATCCCATTAAAACAGGACAGTGTAACATAACTATTCTTGATAACTTGATAGTATACCAAAACATTCTACAACTTTGTGTATACTCTGTTCATACATGTAGCCACGGAGTGCGTTGGGTGTGACAGCAAATCTTTTTTCTGGCAAGTTGTGTTTTTGTATGCCCACAACTAGAAAAAGAAAGGAAAAACGGATGCAATTTGGATAAGTATTACTACAAGAGGTGTTCAATTTATAACGTAACACTTTCATGTTGTACCTGCATCAAATATCTTGATTTTCTCGACGAATATATACATTTCAATGTCAAGTCTAATGTCTCTTTCGATATATAACAGTATGACATGAACTACTATGTGCTTCCTAATTTTGCTCTATCTGTATTTTGGGAAAAAGGTAACGAATGATGTTTTGAAGCAAAACTCTGCAAACATAAAAATAACTGTATTACAAGCTTTAAAAAGAAATGCTTGTAATTGTCGTTTCAAGTTATAGTATTCTGATATGTACTTGTCTGAACGTAAAACAGTTGAATATGATTTGTTTCCATTTTTGTCGGTGTTCACGATTTCAGCGAAGATAACATGACATTCGATTTTGAAAATGATTAAATTTATGAAAACTTCTAGTAAAGTAAAAAAAATATATAACTTAAGATTTAGGAGTAAAACACACACATTTGCAAATAATGATGTACAAACAAAAATGTGACCGAATATATCTTTACATGGTGTGTGATATTACAGCAAAAATAACTATTCATTTATTTTTTTACAAACTATGAATAAATGCTTATTTTGGTCAATTTAAAAAAACATCGGTAAAATACGAGCAAAACTTTCCTAGTATGATTCAATTTCCTAATATAGAGATACACCTCGAACTTTTAATTCAACATTTAATTTATATTATTGTCTTAAAATAAAACATACGATCATATTTAAATTGCAAACACAGTTTTAAACAATTATGATATGCATTTAGTGGAATTATTTGGACTCTACAGATAGAAGCGTATACTTTTAAAATTGGGAAATAGTATTCACCTAATGCAAAATGTAATTTAAGCAAACCGCATGAAATTGGAAATTATTTTTAAATACATACAAAATGAATCTACATGACAGTTTCAACTAATTAAATAATTAATCACTTCCGTTGAAAAATAACATCATAATCAAAAGTGTTACACATTTCACATGTTTCAAGTCTATTTTTCAAAACAAAATCGTGGGATACACCGCACATTCCCACTTGCTCAATTACTTACCCCCATTTTCAAAAATGGCCAGAGGGCCTGCTGTTTCAATTGACGACATTCATCATGTGTCATTGACATATCAGTTGATCAAACATTCCCGACACAACATCTCTAGCGTATTCTTAAAACTGACTCATAAATAAAAGATCTGAAAGCCATAAAACGAAGTTAATTATAGCAGATGTCCTTAGTTTAGGAGAATCAAACGACTTATTATGTCACAATTCAACGAAAACTGCATGGTTATAGCTACTCGTCATTATTACCTCCTGATGCAAACGGTTAAATTTGATTTAAATAGAAACCTAAATGAAATCTAGACATCAAGTTAACATAATTGTAAATGGTGTGACGCCATGAGAAAGAACACAGAAAAGGATTACAGACTATTAAATGTCCCCAAATTACAAATTAAAAGCATTTTTTATATTAAGTGTAGCTCTGAATAGGACAAACGTCCTTTTAATTGTAAATAACTATCCAATATGTTACATTGAGGGACGTCGTTCCACTTGCTAACATGTCTATTATAATAATGATATTATTTTTATCCTTCTTTATAACAAGCTGCAACATATATAAAGCAGTATCAGATCAGAGACGAAAGTTGTATGTGTTTGCATTCGTATGTGTGCGTGCGCGCGCGGGCATGCATGCGCTTTGGAAGCTTGATGTTTGTCCTACGGTAACGGTTTTGTATTCATCGAGATTAGATGATTTAACAATGCTGCGTGTGTTTCTGCCGTAGCTGAGTGGATAGCACGGTAGACTTAAAACCGGAGGTCCCGGGTTCATACCGAGTTTCCTTGCTTGGGCATGACATTTTCCCTTAGTGGGACGCTCACACGGTCCCATGTATCGGAACGTATCCTTCTAGCACGTTATGGAACCATAGGTATCAAACATATTGATGTCCCGACATTTTTTTATTTTTATTTTTTGTGCACTGTACTATTTTAACACACTGTACAGCACAGAATTGCTATTTTGGAGACATTGCTATAATCGAGGTAGTCCTATTTTCACGTTATAGCTATGTTCGCGGTACTTCTATGTTTTACCTTTAATATATCTCACCGGGTTTCGTTCTAAAACACAAGAAGAACAGTATTTAAATGTTCGACAAAACCCCGAATTGCCCACAAAGTGTTTGTGGTAAATTGTATTGACCGTAAACGATTTTCTGTTGATTATTGCTAATTTAGTATTTGGAATTTAAAGTTCGAATCAGTCTCATCCTTTGAAGCCTAAAAAATAAATAATTGTAGATTGCACAAATAAATTAAATACATTTCCATATCACGTTTGATGTGAATCAGTCAATCAAAAAATAGTATACATACAATTAAATGTCTTGTTATAAATTGTATTGACCGTTAACGATTTTCTGTTGATTATTGCTAATTTAGTATTTGGAATTTAAAGTTCGAATCAGTCTCATCCTTTGAAGCCTAAAAAATAAATAATTGTAGATTGCACAAATAAATTAAATACATTTCCATATCACGTTTGATGTGAATCAGTCAATCAAAAAATAGTATACATACAATTAAATGTCTTGTTATAAACTCTCTCGTGGTAAGCACACGTCATTGGTGTGTTTTGCAGAGTTTCCTGATCTTGATAATTGGTTCAAGCAAACAAGTACCGTGTTATTAACCAAATTGGTCTAATCCACTGAACCCTCAAAACAAAAGTTGTAATTGAAAATGTGCACATATAAAAGTATATATAAAACATGTAAAATGTCGAATAGGAAATGTAGCATTCAAGGACCACAGTCAACCTAAAACGCGCACAGAAACACTTGCAAAGATGAATACAAGAAAAGAATTGACATCACAAACATAAAAGGGTTGATAATAGGGTTATCGCCCCTTTTACAGTTCGCCACTATGCTTTCCTCTTTAACTGTACGATGACCGGACAGGCTGTGGACCCTATGATGACGCCTACCTTCATTGTGGCTTTCTAGGCTATTGTTTTTTTGTATTATTTTTACACGAGCATATTTGTGTTTTACTTATATTGCCTATTGATGCTGCCTTGTTGGTTAGAGATTAGATCATGGCGGGGATTTCTTTATTTACACTGTCCTGTTTTAATGGGATGACAGTAGGGTGTGTGTGCACCCTAGAAGCGGTTTAAACCCACCAGTGGCCTACTTTGCCACTGACCGTTCCAAGGCGGTAACCCTATTGTCAGCCCTTTTGTGTTTGTGATGTCGTTTGCATTTATTATTGCTTTTGCCTTCTTGTTTGTCTGTTTGCGTGTTTGTTTCTGTGTTTTGTGGTTGACTGTCCTCCTTTAATGCTACTTTCCCTGTCCGATCTTTTTATATTTCTTGAAACGGTCCGTGACAAAAACAACCGTTGGGGGCTTAAACCAGGTCCTTCGGTGCATCAAAAATCTCACCCTAGTATCTTCAAATAAAACGAGACCATGAAAATAAGTATATCCTGGCCAGGTTATTTTCTTTAAATAAAAAGGCAGCATTAATAGGCAATATAAGTATAACACGTAAATGATCGTGTATATATGAATATAAAAAAAGCATAGAAAGCAACAAAGCAAGTACTCAGTGACTTGGCAGAAGCCAGAGCAACAAGAGAACAAACCGCGAAGACAAGATGTAAGTTAATTCAATTTCCATATTGTGTTTGATGTGAATCGATCCGTAAATATTAGATACAAATAAAAGTATGGTTGTAAACTTAATCAGGGTAAACGCAAGTCTCTGTTGCGTTTTGTACAATTTCCTGATCATATGATATTCGTTTCAAGCAAACATTAATCGCGCCATTGGGCAAACAATAAACGGTTTTAGTTGTTTCTAAGGCATTTATAAATCATTGTTCGCAAAGACATGTGTCATCCGCTCTTCTGCTCAAAGCTATCTTTACAACCATCAGTTACTTTATTCATGAGGTGGTTATTAAAGACTGACAGCTCATTTCTGAAGGTCTCACTACACAGTGCATTTTACAATGTTGGCCTATACTTATAAAGTTTACAGGGCCATTCTGAACAGGAGGTTTCCAAGCTAAAAGTTACTTTTGTATTTAACCAAGTTATTTGCCCACACAGAACTGTACAAAATCTTGTACGTTGACCAGGTCTTTTTTTTATTTGAGTGGTGTCCTCCAATGCACTATTTTGGGCTTTAGCTCCTCTTCTTCAACACCCATACAACTGCCATATTTTGGTGGCAGTGTCATCTAATAGCTGCATATCCAATTTCAAACTATGTTCATCTCACCTGCAACAACAATAAACATATATGTCAGCAATTATTAAAAATATTTAAAACCGAAGAACAGACTACTACTTTTTAAGGCGTAAGAATTATACCGTTGGTTTCAAGGGAGCTTACTGTATAGTGAGACCTGAAGGAATCTTGCTAGTTATAGATGACACAGCAGTCAGAGCTTTCTTATCAACTGTCTTGTAGAATAAGAACGTATTACTAAAACCGATACATTGTCATACTTCGACACAACCATCGACGAAGTTATACTCTATGTATACTTTTAAATTTAAATAATGTATTGATTAGGAATGTAATACTTTGTTAAATCCATCATGTGTATTAACAACTGTTACGATTATGTTTTCATGAAAAGTTGAAAGATAGGGATTTCTTAGTGAAAGAATATTCATAATCGCTAAATATTAATAAGTAAATCCGAACACAAAAATAACTAACTGTGACGTTGAGTTATGACGTCGATAAAGTGTTGCAAACGTCGACGTCGTTCAATAAAGCGAATTACTTAAAAATATACATAAATCGATTTAAAATGTAATAAATATACTATTTAACTGCTGGGTTTGATAATAGTGAAATCATTCACTCGATGGTAGTCGATGGTAGTCGTGTCTTGTTTTTTCACTCCCTCGCATCCCTATAATCTATTCCAGCAGTAAAATATTCTCTGTACGTGTATTTATTCTGTAACCTTTCAAGAAAAATAAAATCGATAAAACTGAGATACGGTTTGTCTGAGGTTGACCATAACACTGTGCAGTATCAGGTTAAATTGTAGGTCTTCTGAATTAGAAGCACAAAAACCGTTGGCAACAACTACCAACATTTAAACACTTAATATGTGTTGGTCGAACTTGTATAAGGAAGTAAAACACGAGCGTGTAGTACAGCCATCAAATACAGGTAAGCTTGACTTCCAAATAACATCATTATAGCTTTTAATGAAATTTAGATTGATGTATCAAATTTAGGGATCATGCATTATTTGACCAAGGGCATTAAGCACGCACATTGGAGTATGTCTATCATTTGAATCCATGGGACAAACTCAGTTTCTGTCGTTTAAAACTTGGAAAACTACGTTTTTAAGATACGTTTGCATTAACATTATATAAAAACGCGAAAAAGCCGAATTTCTACTTCTGCGCATTTCTCCCTTTAACTAACTCTATATACAACGTTAACCAGAGTTTGAAGAGTGGCAAAGTAGATAATTCAACAAATTAAATTCGCTAAAACGAAATGTCGGAAACATGAGTTTTGGAAACAATTCTACAGAAAACTCGCTTCCGAAATTGTTACTTTGGTTTTACGGATTTTCGCTTTTGGATTTTATTGTTGCTGTTTATTTTGAGTTCGGGTTTGCATATTTTTGGCTTAAGATTTTCTCGTTCTATTAAAAATTATTATGAATAATAATACTGAAATCCTTCGAAACATCGTGTTAACTTTATGTTTGTTTTTTGTTTTTTTCTTATAAATATTCATCAATGGCAGTGTATTGTTTTCTGTTTCACAAGCTAAAGGTTACGGCAAAGGCAGCTATAAAAAGATGTGTAAATGTTGTTCTTTCAATTACGTTTATTTTTTATAATATTATGCATTTCAAAAAGGACGGAGATCCTAGGTGTTGTATGTAATGAAAAGAAGATTAAATTGTGTGATTTGTCGTAACTCGAAGAGAGAAAACGCAAATAGTTTTACATCTAAAGCACTCTTGAAAATACAAATTGTCTAATTCTTGATGAAAATCAACCCTATGTTCACAGGAAGCAACGAATACCATATATATATATAGTACTCAAAGAAAGACAATTTAAATATGTTCCCTCATAACTCATGCTTGGTGATTGTTTTCTCATTACTAGATGAACATATAACATTGCATGTGTAAGCTTTTTAGTTATTGACAACCATGGGACGGCAACTTTTGTTTCATCAATACAAATGGGACAGCAAAATAAACAATATATGGTTTTAATTTGCAGTGATCCAAAGTTCCAAAAATTACACCAGACCCCATCCACAAAAGAAAAAAATGTGATAAAAATAGTTTTTTAAAACATATTTGGTGCATTTAGCAAATAAAACCCTTAAAACCTAAGTCTGATTTGACTTTTAAGTCATGTTTGCTAACTAATAGTAATGCATATTTTCTAATGAAAACGTTCTCAAACAACAAAACAAAAGTACTACAGTGCTCTTGCGTGCATGGCGGATTTGTGGGCGACATTATTGCAATCCGTAATGCTTCCACTCTATTCAAACATATCGTCTCCACTCTACTGGACCGTTTAAGGATGATCTGTTTCTAATAAATACTGGAAAGGGAATCCGTTGTAATTAACATACACAAACAAGAAAGAAAAGTAGCAGACTCGGTTTTATTGAGTATGTGTTGTTGTTTTTTTTGCTTTTTTAACCGCCATACTGTATGGCGGCCCGTTTTATTCTCCCCGTCATAAGAGTGAGAGGTTCGTGGAGGACCACCCCTCTTCACACCTTACATAAATAATAAAATGCTGATATATTTCTAATTATAAATCATCAAATAATTCATATTTAACGCTCATTCTTTCTTTCTCTCATTTTCAGTAAAGATTACTTTAATTATTATTTGCAACTAAGGAAATAAGGAAAAATCAACTAAAATAACAATCGAGAAAAGAAAGGGCAAAAGGAAGGGTATTTATTATTTTTGATTTCAATAAAAATATCATTCAAGATATTAAATGATAGGGGAATAAGTTGGAGAATTGGTGGGTGGGGTGTGAGGGGTGTGTGAGGGGAGGGGTGTAGCCACATCACGTAACATTATAACATTTGTCATTGACGTTTTTTTTTTATATGCACGTTTGTTCATTCCAGCCTATATGAAATAATTTATTTTGTTTTATAATCATTATAAGTGTTCGAATGTTACCCCATTATTGAGTGTGTTGATGAGAAGTAATACAAGGTGCAACACCTCTCACCACTTCTAGCAAAAAGTAGCAAACTCCGTCTCGGGAAATGCATTGATGCACTGATATGATTCCCAATTCTCAGTTTTCAGTCAATTATAAATATTGAAAAAAAGTTGTGAGCAATTAGTTCCATCAAGTTGCACACCTTATCCCATCATTCAAACAGACAACATGAATAGGTATGAATTTGATGTGACAGAAAGTCTAAAAATACAAAATATGTTGGTAATCGGCGTGTTGTGCAGAGCTGATGCATGTGCCTTTTATATGCATCCCCCCCGCCCCCGCAACCCCACTACACCCGTGTTTAAGACCTTCTTTCATCGTTCCACATTGATTATAACCTGATACATGGACATTAACGATAATATAAAAGGCGCACTATTGGCGCATTGATTTCGTCAGATTTCAGGCTGTATGTTCAACCTACAATCATTTAAAAATCATAAAATTATGTGATTTAGTGATTATCAAACGACGACTTGACATGACATGTTTAACTACTTTGATCAATTGAGGCTTATTAAAATAATGTTATCACAATTCAAAAGGAAAAGAAAATATTTCGGGTATGACGTTCAGAAAGATAATGCTTATCAATGTATTCAAGATAGTCATTTTGAATTGACCTAGTGGTTAACGTGGGCATGTTGCTAACAGAGTCCTTATCAATACCAAACTATACTATATATATAGTAAAATTTATAACTATATTCAAGGAAAAACGAACACAATCGGGAATTTCCCCTATATAGTATTCACTCATAGAACATACTGTTATCCCTGCAATGTTTCATTAGTAATCATGTTAATAGGCTACGCGTTTGGCTTAATCAGATGAACAAACTTAGGATGTAAACTTTTGCAAACTCTTTACATTAACTACAGTACTGAAATGGCTCAAATATTTTAAAGCGGAAATTCAACATTTATGAATTTAGTGTTACAATGTTACTGTGACTAAAACGTCTACAACATCACAGTTTTGTCATGTTTTATACTAACTCCAACCCTATTGTTTTAAAAACACATTGGGGTTACTTTCGAATTTTACTTGGATTTAAATGTGCAATATATATATATTATACAACATTGTATATCATTATATATTGGAAATTCACGAGTTGCGTTTCTGTCTTTCCTTGTTCGACATGCTTATTGTCCTCTGTATCCAGAATTAGATATGTGACCAGTGTAGCTATAGACTGGGTGACCCTAGATTTTTATCTAAATGACTGATAACAACACATAGAAAAGCTCTGTGTTTCAACATTTCTTTGATAACGACATATTAATTAATGAAACAAGCTTCATATGTATTAAGCAGTTTATAATGCATATATGCGATAAAGAGACATTAGGAATATTGATCATCCCAGCGGTATCTCGCCTTACACAGTATACATCAGTAGCACGAGTCCTTCCCTCAAAGATAAATAAGAACCAATACCACGCCAATATTTATGCTAATGCATTCTCAGGCTTATTGGCAGTAGGAAGTACGTCTTACATGTAGAGCCACCACAATAGATTAAATAACTATTGGCATGTGTAATTTTGTTCCCAAGTCTGTGACTAACATTTAATATTTGTTTTTTTTCCCAGGATTGGCTGAAGAAAGCGATGCATACCTTACTTACGTATTCAAGATGATTCGCTTTAGAAAGTTTATATTCATTTTTTTTAAATAACCGGCTTGCATGGTTAGGTGACTATATACATGTATAAGGCTGAGATGTTTCTTTCGTTCAATATATTCAAGGGCAATAACTCCGTTTTGCAGGCGTTGGTTAGGCTTATAGTGGAACTGCAAGAGAAAAACTGATGCAAATCAAAAACTCTTTAAGGAATCTATCTCACCAGCTAGAATGCCAATATTTTAATATAATCGACGGCCATACATCCGTAAAACAAGCGTAATCGATATTGCTAATTGACCAAATCTTCTGATATTTTTTAAATCGGAAGCTGTTAAATCATGTTATCGCCTTCGCTAAATGTTCAACACTCAAAGGCAAAGTATCCGCAATCATCGCTTGGTTCATAGTCGAATTCGTCTTTGATATAATTGAAACAATTCGTCAAATGAAATTTGTTGAACATCTGAACCCGTTGACTTAGAAAATCATCTTATGAACATACTGAATAATTCAACTTATCGTTTAATTTCATGTTTCGAGGTTCCATGTTCACCGCCATATGCATACCATCTTCGGGATGGCTTAACTTTCTGTACTAGTGACATTATTAGTATTGAGTTCTGCTCAACCCAGTATTGAGTTCTGCTCAACCCGGGGCTAGAGGGCGTGAACGGTAGCAAGCACTTTTCACTACCGTTCATGTACAGTCTCAATCAAACCGAGACTGCAATATTTGTTTGTATTTAACGTGTTCGGCGATTTCCAAATTTCTCCTT
Source organism: Cyrtodaria siliqua (assembly GCA_037043455.1). NCBI lineage: Eukaryota > Metazoa > Mollusca > Bivalvia > Adapedonta > Hiatellidae > Cyrtodaria > Cyrtodaria siliqua. The sequence goes on from JAWPHD010012674.1 coordinate 46,486, forward strand.
TCATACTTTTTTATACTCCTGAAAACACTTTTATTCCTCGAGTTATATTTACCAACTAGTTTACTATATACGGATTAAGCACATTCTCAACGTTAAGGGTGGGTGGAAATAAACTAAACAATGTATAGATCAGCATTTAAATGTTCCTTTTGGATTGGTAGGAGAGGGCGTAAAAAAGTGCAATACACAGCTAGATACTAATCATGAAAAGCTTCTATTAACTAATTACAACGATGAGTATTTAAGTTGGTGTTTTAAATTTTACCCTTTAATATAACAATTGTTTTCTACTTTTAAAAAACCTAAACACAAAACTTAGAAACATATAAAACAGAAGTCCTTTTCTATGTTTTTGTCGATGTTTTTCTAGATTAAATATATTGAAACAAATGAAAATAGCACGATCTGTCATTTCATGATGAATCATTCTAGAACAAAACAAACACAGAAGTTATGTCAAAGTCATTTAGTGCGACGCTGGATGATCTGCAGTACAAAGAAGACAGATAAACACATGATTCTGTAGTCAAACAGCTCAGTGACTCAAGTGCTTAGTGGAGTGGTCCAGTTAAAGAGGAAATCATTATTGTAGATTGTATCAAGCTCTAGTGAGAGGCATCAACATTACCATTGATTAATCCATCATCATTGTGACTTTCTGCTTTCATATACTTAAATATAATGTTGAGTTTTATTTTCCTGTTTGTTATTCTATAAACCTAGGGTTACTATATAGTATTGATGTAGTATAATCAATAATAATAATTGATTAAAATTTGTAATAATCATTGAATGAATGCAAGTTATGTAAAAAACAAACAAAAACACATAAAAAAAAGGGACACCGCGATTTAAAAAAAAGATAGCTCTTTTCAATCTCATTAAAATCATATCTAAATTACGCTTTGATACTCTCCGCTATATAGGATCTGACAATACTGATTTGAAGGTCACGTCAGATCGACCTTTCATCTAATCAATATTCATGAGAATATCAACTAATTTCAACTAATGAAATCGCGCGTTTCATATGCACTTTAGCTGATGTTAGAACTCAACAAACGAAAATCCACATAAAACACATAGATCTATATCCGAAAAAAGATAAAGTCTTTGTTTGTTGTTGCTGTTGTTTGCACGATAAATTATAACAAAACAACAACACTGAATGGCATGCTTTACATCAAGAATATGAAGAAAAGCATGGGCGCGCGCCGCGATCATGCTTTTTGAAAACATTGGAACAGTAACCGATATTTTTCAGATATAAGTTTTTTCTAAAGAGTACCTCTTAGTACGTTAGGCCCGCTTAGCTCAGTTGATTGCGAAGTCGGCTATTGCGACGTGGTATTATTATTACCCGCGTGGGTTCAACCCCACGAAGCGGCACATAATTGGTTGGTGTGTTATGTTTGTCAACGCAGTTATTTTGTATGACCTGACAACACTGCCTTAGAGGTCAAGTCAAATCAACCTTTCATCTAATCAATATACATGAGAAGATCGACTAAATTCAATCAGTGAAATCGCACGTTTCATATGCACTTGTCTTTTATACAGCAAATATGCAAAAATGGTTTATGTGTTATGCTTGGCAACGCAGCTGTTTTGTGTTTTATAAGATAAAAGTTACGGACATTGTCTCTTTCAATGCCGAGCATAGACTGCTCCACAGCGTTTTACTAAACCGCGATATGCGCAGTGAAGCAGTCTATACCGAGCATTTTTTAGGCTGAAATCGGATTGGCTAATCGTAAGGTCAATCTGACGTGACCTCCAATGAGATGGTGTCAGATCCTTATTAGCGTAGAGTATCGTAACCTGATAAAGGGTCTGATTTTAATGAGATTGAAAAAATTTAAGCCTAACATCCTTGATCTATTTTGCTTTTTGTCGAATCCAAACGATACTCCCACACACTTTCAAATCATTGGAGTGCGTCCTGTAAACCAAACGCTCTTACGGTAGCGTGTTTAATTCTCATAGAGTTCAGATATATTAACAATATTAAATGTATTTGTGTTTCTGTCTAGATCAGTTACTTGCGAAAAAAACTTGTGGATAGCCCGGTAGACTTAAAACTGGAGGTCACGGGTTCACGTCTCACCGGCGCCAAATAATTTCGTTTCCTATGTTCTTGGGCAATGTCCCTAGCCATCTCCATCAGATGGGCGCGTTAATACAAATGTCCTTAACCCTCTCTATCAGGTGGACGCGTTAATCGCGTGCATCGAAGCTTATCCTCCAAGGACGTTTAAATAACCATAGGAATCAATTCATTAGCAATAGAAGGGTAAGTTCTCGGATTCATATGTTTCCTTCCCATCTTTCTGGGGTTGCACTAAATAACTATAGTTTATATGCCTTTAAACACCATTCAATGCCTATCTGTCCTGTCGGAAGTATACAAACCATTAATTCCCGCTGTTTTTTCAAAACACAATACATACACTATCCTCATTTAAAAGAACCATACTATTATGAGACACACGACCCTAGCAAATGTCCACCTGTATTCTTGCTTGCATGAGAGCGACCACCACATATAAAACAAACTACATATGTTATATAAGAAATGTTAGTATGGGTTTTATCTAGAATTTTGCGTTATTGCTGTTTTAATATTAATGTGTTGCTATCTCCACCGCATAACTATTTAAAATAAGAACCACTGTGCGTTTTACTAGCACTAGAAAACAGAGAGTTGTGGTTGAAAATCAATATTTACAAAATTATTGCGTTTAGACTCAGGGAAAAAATCATCATTAACAAAGTTTCAAATACATTTTAAGCTGTACACCGAATTTCCAACAGCGTGTTTGTGGTATTGTTTTGTACCGGGTTTGTTATTGCTATTGATTATTTCAAATTCAAACGTTGGAATGCGTCTTATTCTTTGAAGCCACAAAATAAAATATAATGATAGAGTGTACAAAAACGTTAATTAAATTGCCATATTGCATTTAAAGTGAATCAATCAATAAATAGTATATATACAATTAAAAGGCTGGTTGTAAAATTCCGCCGGTAAGCACACATCTCTGCGGTGTTTTATAGAGTTTCCTGATTTTGATAACTGGTTCAAGCAAACAATAATAGTGATATTGAGACTAAAATAAACGTTTTTATGTTTTGCTATGGCATTTATAAATCATTCTTCTCAAAGACATGCGTCATCCGCACATTGCTCAGAACTATCTTTACAACCATCAATTACTTTATTCATGATGTGTCTAATGAAGGCTGACAGCTCAATTCTGACGGATTGTAGCTAGTTATGGAAGAATCACACATTAGTCAGAGAATTCTTAGCAACTTTCTTGTAGGATATGAACATATAACTGGAACTGCTACTTTGCTATAATCGAAATCGATAAAATTGTACGTTATATTCTATTTTAAAGTTAAACAATATATTATACAGTGATTAAAAAACCCCAGATACATGTTACATCTAACAACTTATTTCGTCTTTCATACATTTTATGTTTACTTATTCTAGAAGCATTCAAAGAAAACAATCAGAGCCAATGACATGTTACTTTAAGCCAAAACACAGAGACGGTTTTTCTAATGCTACGCAAAACAATGCAGTATCAGTACTATAGGGATTGCGGATGACAAATTACCGTCATAAGACAACTAAGCGACAACTATACCAACAGATAGACTCTTAAAGGGACACGTGACAATATGTAATGCTATTAGGTTTTAAAATAAGCATCTTAATTATTTATTAATCCAGAGTCATTTTGACTTTAAACTTGCTTGCATATAATTAAATAAAGTTTTGAGTTGTGATTTGTCTTCGTTTTTATACCATAGGTTTATATATTTTATTGGTGCAATAAAGTCTAAGGTTTAGAAAAATATACAAACCACGGTTTGTTTTATATTATTCTTATAATCACTTCATAATAAAAGCAATCTTTGGATGAGAGTACCTGATTGTCCAAATGGCCATATTGGGAGTACAGCGATGTCTCAACGCTAACAACGATTACTGAAGATTGTCAAAAACACCACCCGTATGTCCCACCCACTACTACACAGCCGACATTCATATCGGGAATTCACAACGTACTTCAAATCCAGAGGTTCAGCCGGTACAGGAAGTTGCTCAGAGTTACTGCATACGTACAGCGATTCATATATAACTGCAAAAATGGCAGAACATCATCAAGACTCGAACCTTTGACCGTACAGGAACTACACGTTGCAGAGAAGATGTGTCTACGTAGCTGCCAAACCACAACATACCATGACGAGACTGAGAGCATGACGTCCAACGGAAGACGCTTACCACTTGTTAAGCAGCTCAGGTTGTTTATTGATGACCCTGGGGACAATCGCTGTGGCGGGGGAATTCACAATGCACCACTTGAAATCTCCATACCTCCTACCTTCAAGACATTCCTTAACTCGCCTAATAGTACTCGACGCCCACGTTACTCAACTACATGCCGGAGTGAGTTTTACCGTCACACATCTACGCCAGAAGTACCGGATTCCTACTATACGCCGGTATTTCCAGTCTATAATCTGGAAGTGCGTCACTTGCCGGAAACCCACAACTTCAAGGTGAACTGGATTTGAACCACCATTATTTTCACATAGACCGTAATGTTAGCTCTACAAAGAATAACACTTACCCTAATGCTCCGTGACACTTCAAATATCCAATAAAATGTATATACGTGACGACAAAACACAAAAATAGCAAAACAACAATGACCACAACTGCTCTATGCACCAGCATTTGACTCAAAATGAAAGTAGATGACCTTTTTTGACAACAACAGCCGAACCGCACCTCATTTTGTTTAAAATCTTACCTCATACAAAGTAGTACCACTCAGCACTCTGATGACCGATTCCTTTGCTTTTTGCACCCATATCTTCGGAAATCTATCCTCAAAACAACAACAGTAAATATACTTACCTCTTTTATGTACTAAATCAATTACACAGTCCCAAATAACACCTCTGATGGTACTACTTTCGAGTACGACCATTTTCAACTTTTGACCTGTCTGGTTACCGGTCCAAGTCCTATATGGAACCAATCCTGCAATTTTTGGAATTGAAAGTAGGTATATGTACTCACCAACATTCAGCTCTGATGAATCCAAAATATGGAATCGGTCACTCCAACAGTGTATCCGCCATTCACACTTCAATACACCCATCGACTCTGCGTCAATTCAACCAAAGTAGCCCCTAGATTTTAGTAACCATCACTACTGAAATTGAAAATGTAACAAAGTTAAGCTAGATACAATTTAAAAAAATTATTAGATCTACTATGTATCATCAGTGCTACATGAAAAAAGTCAGTTTCAATATGTGAGCTTGACTTGAATGAAAAAAAAAAAAAAATATATGAACAATATCAGAAGTATACTTTTTTTTAAATATTTTCCGAAAGAGAAAAATTCTACTGAAATCCAGAAAATTGAAAAATTGTCAAAAGTTACTAGCCCTTACTTGTACTGATATACTCATAACACCAAGCATAAAATATATTGAAATAAGTCGAGAGTTGTTTTTTTATAGACAATCTAGTTTTGGTCATATTTTCAAAATTTTTGCAAAATAGCACTATGTCCGCACTGGACTAACATTTCTAAAATGGTTATAACATTTTTGTTTCTTTTGATAAATGACTGAAATTTGGCAGCTATTAAGTGAATAATATTCACATTTTGAAAATATATTAACTTACCATGCGAGTTAGGATAAGGAAAAAAATATGGCTGTTTGTAAAACAAAATATACTACAAAAAATTGTATTTTTCCGTAAAATATTCGATGAATCACTCTTTAAAGAATACCGAGAGACTATTTTTAAATTGAATTCATTACTTCTATGAATATTTAGTACGGGAAACGACGTCGCGTCATTTGCCTAACGTCATACAGGAAATGACATGACGTTGTTATGGTCATAGTACATGTTGCAACAGAACTGCTTCAGTCCAAAATGGTTAAAGGCCAGAGAAAGAGGAAACATGCAATGTTTAAGAAGAACTGCATACCTTACAACAAGGGTTTACGGTACGAGCAGTCGATGGTTTCATCACCGCCTCCTGACAGAAAAATAAAACGAGCTGAGTTATATTCTGGGATGTGTACATCACCATTCGCATCAACCAGTCACCAGGATGCACTATTTCTTCGCCCAAGTGCTGCAAAAAAGGAAAAACACATTGAGCTTTCAAGAGATACTGATGGCAACCGTATTATCAGCAACAGAAAAATGATGGAGGCAGTAAATGACCTCAACAAGAAACACCAGACTACACAATGTTCAGATTCCGAGTATGAAATTCATTCGAACAAGAAATGGGGACTAGCATGGAAATACACGTTTACATGTAAACACTGTGACTTCATATCAGGGGAATACAAGTTTTTCGAAGAAATCCCCACATCTCTACCAGGACCAAATGCTGCAACAACGAATGTATCACTTCAAATTGGGCTTCAAGATACACCGATGGGCAATACCCGGGCCCGTGTAGTAATAGCTGCAATGAACATTCCACCTCCAGCCAAGTCTGCGATGCAAAAGACAGCTAACAAGGTGGCTCGAGAAACAGTAAAAATTAACAAAGCGGACATGCTGGACAAGCAAAAATTACTGCAAAATATTCTGGTTGAGCACGGTCTCGATGGTAGCGAGGTCCATGGTTCGTTTGATGGTCGGTACAACAGCATAACCATTGTTAGTGCAACAAAGCCAGGCCAAAATGCATCGCAAGCAATCGGTGTGTTTGCTGAGTCAATGACAGAAAACCACTTCATCCTGGACTACGAAGTGGAAAATAAGTTGTGCTATGCTGGAGCACACTTACGGACACAAGGTGTGGATGTAAACTGCCCTGGTGGACACTCTGGGTGCACGGCCACAATTCCGGATGTTGCACCTCATAGCGAATACGAGATGGCAAAGTCGATAGCCAAACGACTTGGCGAGAAAGGTATTAAAGTGACAATACTAACAACCGACCAGGCTGCAAAAGCTCAAAAAGGGTTTCAGGAAGCGTACAAGGTCCTTTTTCCTGATATGGAAATAACACAACAGTGTGATTCCATCCACTTGTCACGGACACAGGCCCGAAAGTGCATGAAAGCCACTTTTAGCCGGGAGATGTTTGTGGGGTGCAGAACCAGAGATGACTCGAAAAAACTGCAAAAGGTGTTTGCATTGGATGTTAAGGCCAGAAGTAGCCTCATCTTTAAAAGTGCGATAACTAAACACTGTGGAAACTTACCGCGTCTGGTTAAGACCGTAGAGAAAGCTGTAAAAGCTACAATCCTCTGCTATGATGGAGACTGTAGTAAGTGTAGACGGGACTCTCTGGTTTGTGGTGGCGGCCAAAAGACGTGCTGGTTCGAGCGATCTGCTTTCTTGGGCCCACACAAGATTACCACGCTGAGAATGACAGAAAGTGATAAATTACTTTTAGAGGAAGTTTTGAAAATCAGACTTGGTGAACACGCGCTCGAAAACACATTACACAACTACAACACCCAATCATGTGAATCATTCAATGCCTCATTATCAAAGAGTGTACCAAAAAATGTGAATTACTCTAGAAATTTTGAAGGTCGCTGTTCTTCAGCAATATTACGGCACAATAACGGACAGTGTGATGCTCTACTTATGAAGTTAGCAAACATGGGAATATATTTATCAGCTGCACCAAAACAGGCACTGCATAAAATAAGTGAAGACATGCGATGCCACCGAAAGAATGCTAAAAACCCAACGTACCACACTCGAAAACTTACCCGACGTGGAAACATGGAATCTCGCCATAGATGGTATCGACAACAGAAGAATAATCGTCAGTCTGACTATGTAAAAACAATAAATGATCATACGTACCAAATTCCTTCATGAGGCATTTACACTGAATTTGAACATTGAACAGTGCTTCTGTTGTTGTACATATTAAACCGAATGACAGGGAAAGAAAATTAATAAAATAAAATTCAAACTTACTTTCTGTTGATTTCTCTTCATTAAAATACCAGTAACAAGCAAAATGCTGTACTACTACTACTACTACTACTACTACTACTACTACTACTACTACAGACAGACAGACAGACAGACAGACAGACAGACGACAGACAGACAGACAGACAGACAGACAGACAGACAGACAGACAGACAGACAGACAGACAGACAGACACTAAAAACACAAACAAACGTAATTGTATATTACAGGCACAAGATGAAAGTGCAATTAAAATAGGACTTCCAGTTTAGTATGTTTACACTTTTAACAAGTCAGTGTTGGTGTTGAATAATAAAGACAAACTTCAAGATAAAGATGTGAACTGATCAAAGCACATATTTCCTTAATTATGCTTTATAAATTCACATATGTATCAAGTTTGTATTTATTATTCAATGGCCGCAGTGATTAGATTAAACTTTTTTTTTGTAAACATAATCAAGAATACTGGAAATCTATATTAGGTCTATTTTAACATGCAATTTCAATGGCATTTCATGTGCATGTTTTGAGTCCATCAATTGAAGAAAGAAGAAGAAGAAGAAGAAGAAGAAGAAGAAGAAGAAGAAGAAGAAGAAGAAGAAGAAGAAGAAGAAGAAGAAGAAGGAGGAGGAGGAGGAGGAGGAGGAGGAGGAGGAGGAGGCCAGAAGCCAGAAGAAGAAGAAGAAAAAGAAGAAGAAGAAGAAGAAGAAGAAGAAGAAGAAGCCAGAAGCCAGAAGAAGAAGCCAGAAGCCAGAAGAAGCCAGAAGAAGAAGCCAGAAGAAGGAAGAAGCCAGAAGACAGAAGAAGGAAGAAGGCAGAAGCCAGAAGAAGCCAGAAGCCAGAAGCAGAAGCCAGAAGCAGAAGCCAGAAGAAGAAGCCAGAAGCCAGAAGCCAGAAGCCAGAAGAAGCCAGAAGAATGATTTAATACCAGCTAAATCTTGAAGAGTAGAAGGCAGTTTGGAAGTCCACCATGTCCCCGGCAAGTCCTGTCTGATACGCAACTTTCCCTCTGGTTATTAATAGCCTGGGGCTCAAGTGACAGATGTTCTGCTGTTAAACACAACTTGTTGTGACATAAATGACTAACACACATGCCACGGGGCCCAAGATCCATGGTCTTCAACTTCAAGCACATGGCCAACCTGTGTACGAAACATGAACTTTTCTGTCGCTTCCAATCGGGTCCTAGCCAATGGCACTGTCCATAACCAGCCTTGCTTGCCCCACCAGTCCATAACTGACAATGACCATTCTCAGACAGTTGAGTTTTTTCGCAGAAGATTTTTTCTAATGTAATCTTGATAAGGCACCTCCATTGCAACCTTCTGGAAGCTGGCTGAGTATTAATTTCTAATTTGCATATGTAAACAAATCAACAACAAACCTTGTTTTTGGTAAAATCCAAGATTCCGAGGTTCTCCGAGGTTCTCCGAGGTTCTCCGAGTGGCATTAAATGCTCTTTTCAATACATAAAGAACTTGAAATGTCCACAAATTGTGCATTGACACTAACCTTTCAAGATAAAAATATTGTTTGAGTGCTGAATTGAGTCATTTCATTCAGATGAGCAGATTTATATACATACCGGTGTCTTCATAAAGGATTTGAACCACCATTATTTTCACATAGACCGTAATGTTAGCTCTACAAAGAATAACACTTACCCTAATGCTCCGTGACACTTCAAATATCCAATAAAATGTATATACGTGACGACAAAACACAAAAATAGCAAAACAACAATGACCACAACTGCTCTATGCACCAGCATTTGACTCAAAATGAAAGTAGATGACCTTTTTTGACAACAACAGCCGAACCGCACCTCATTTTGTTTAAAATCTTACCTCATACAAAGTAGTACCACTCAGCACTCTGATGACCGATTCCTTTGCTTTTTGCACCCATATCTTCGGAAATCTATCCTCAAAACAACAACAGTAAATATACTTACCTCTTTTATGTACTAAATCAATTACACAGTCCCAAATAACACCTCTGATGGTACTACTTTCGAGTACGACCATTTTCAACTTTTGACCTGTCTGGTTACCGGTCCAAGTCCAACTGCTCTGGTTGATGCACTAGTAAACAGGCAGATGTATACCTTCGTTTCACTTCCGGTTCTATTCCGTATGTAGAGGCCCCCAGTGAAGTCGACTCCAATGACGGTAAACTGTACAGCGTCCTCTACTCTATTGGTGGATCAGAATCAGGATATGGTCTGCCACTCCTTCATGCTGGCGTTCAGACGATTTTCCAGGCGGAAATCATTACCGCGCACCATGATATCGGACAACGCAAAGACGTTCAACGCTGTGTCAACCCAACTTCGTCTACTGTTCCAGTCAACGATAATTCGAGAAGCACTCAGTAACCGTGGTACCCAATGGCAGTTCATACCGAAACGAGCTCCGTGGTTTGGTGGCTGGTGGGAACTTCTGATCGGTCTAACGAAGACTACAATCAAGAAGATATTTGGACGAGCATTCGTCAGCTACGAGACATTGCAGACAGTCGTGACAGAAATCGAAGCAATCATGAACGATCGACCGCTAACATACGTCACTTCCGATGCAGGTGATCCAGAACCTCTTACACCAGCACATCTACTTTATGGGCGCAGAGTAACCAGTCTACCAACAGAGATGTTCCGGACGCTGCTACTCCATATCTGGGCGGCCGCTCAGACTTCTCTAAACGCGCCAGAGCCCAGGCGACGTTGATCAGCCATTTCTGGGAGCGCTGGAAACGGGAGTACCTCACAAGTCTACTAGAGCACCATCAGACGACCGGTAACAATCAGCAGACGATCAAAATCGGTGACGTCGTCCAAGTCCACGATGATATAATACCAAGGCTACGCTGGAAGATTGGGGTTGTTACAGAGCTTATCACCGGGAACGATGGACTGACACGAGCAGCCATGATCTGTATTACTAGAGGACTTACATCAAGACCACTCGTCAAACTATATACATTGGAAGTGATATAAGAGACATTCAGTGACTGTTTCAGTGATTTAAAGGACTATATTAACTTTTCGAGGCCCGGAGAATGTTGTGAACACTTGTATTATGCGCTGTTTTGTACGTGATGTTGTCGCGCTGTAACGTAGATTCCGTTAACGTCACTTCTCATATTTGTTGTTGGTCAGTGATAAAAAAGGTGCGAACCGAACAAACGCTTTTAGTATACCACTCCCACAAGTAATATTAGAACACATTGGAAAATGAGATAAGGGTCCTATACAAACCACAGCGTCCAAACGCAATGACATCGTAGGGCCGCACTGTACTACAAACAAGGACCAATATTTAATTATACAATGAAAATGACAAAATACAACAGAAAGGGTCGTAAAGACATGTAGAAAAACTAACGTGTGTCCCTTTAACATGTTCCTTGAAACAAAATAAGGACGTAAAGCACGAGCTAGCAGTGCAGCCAAGTAAGACAAGTATGCGTGGTTTCGAAATAATGTGTTAATATGCATTAGATAAACGCTCGTGCATTATCTCCTCGTAGACGTGCAAAACTCATGCTCTATTAAATACTTATATTACTCTAACGCATGGGACACCTATTTTTCGACATTTCCCCCCGCAGATAACCCATTATACAACGCGAACAATTGCACAATCAAAGAAAAACAGTCGATTCCTGGAAAGTGATGATTCAGATTTGAAACATATGTAATTACCTTTATATGTTCAGTTTCAAAACAAATAAAAATAATAGTAACAGTAAATACATTTGGCATGCATTTCTTTAACGCAGGTGTTGATGTTATTATTTCCATTACGTTTATTTCATTTGTTAACACTATGAAAAACGACACAGCTCGTATATTTTGTTTTAAATAAAAATGTTACATTTTAAATGGTGTGATTTTGCGTGCATATTTTTTAATCGAAGAGAGAATACATATATTTCCATACGTTCTAAAGCACTCATGAAAATATCAGTTTTCTAACTCTTGATTAAAATCCATCCTATGTTTACTGAAAGCAACAAATATAATTTGGCTATCATCTCGAAGTGAAACAATGTGTTCAATCGTTCTTCGCGATTGTTTCCTTATTACTAGTCTACAGTGTATTAGCCAGCCAACCGTGCAGCCAGCCGTCTTTTGCACGCCCGTTTTTGAAAAATCGCGGCCAATATTTGGAGGAGTGGGTAGGGTAAAAAAAATAAATTTGTTAACACTCCCAAATTCTTACTGTCTCAATATTGTTATGTTTTGTATATATTTATAGAAGAAAGATGATCTAAAATGCATCTTTTTCACCTTTATCTGTGAAAATAAATTACCCCAGAGAAATTTGGCGCGTAACGCGTGTTAGCCAATTGTTTTGCACACCCTGTACGCATATTTGCACACCCGCTTGTTGAATTTCTGCCTAATACACTGTTACTAAATGAAAACATAACTTTCCATAGGACAGCCTTTCTCATTGGCAACCATGGAACGGCAACTTTTGTTTCATTAGATAAAATGGTAAACGGCAACGTTTTTAAACAGAGTAGTGTTTTAATTTGAATCGATAGGATGATTCAAATATGCACGCTATCAATTACTGGGTGTGCAAAGAGTGTCGAACCACTCTTTCCTTTAGTTGTTGTATTTTAAACTGATGTAGGACGAGTTAGGAGAACACAACTCAAATTCATCCTGATCCCTTATGACTAGAAGTCTCCCCACACAGGAAGAAGGATCCGTATATCAAATCGAAAAACCCGTTATATGTTGTGTGCGTTTATATGAGGCGCCATACGTGACTATATGTTGTAAGATAAATATACACGTTGTATGTAATATATATATACTGAATACAAATATATATATGATACAGACAAATATATACGTTACTCCGAGATATGTATATTGAATACAAAATATATATGATACAGACAAATATATATGTTACTCCGAAATATATATATTCTGTCCAAAAATATATATCATACAAATATATATGTTACTCCTAGAAATATATATTCTGAAAAATATATATTCTGTTTTTAAATATATATTGTAGACGCAAATATATACGTCAGTCTGAATATATGTTTTTCCTAATTTATATATTGTAGACTCAAATATTTATATGTTATACCGAAAAATATATTCGGTTTATAAAAATATATTGTCTGTCTTAATATATTGAAGATGAACATATTTCAGATGAAAATAAATAGTTTCTCTAAAATAAATATATTGCAGACACAAATATATCGAAAGAAAGATCGATAAATAAATGGTGCGAACTTCTGGGTGACCGAAACTAAATACATATTTGTTTTCCAAATATATATGCCTTCTGCAAATATATACGTTGGCATAGACTGTGCTGCAAATATATACTATGGCGTAGACTGCTACACTGTCCCGTTTTTCAAACTCAAGACAAACCAAATTTAATAGCGTAATTCCATGCGTCCGAGAAGTGTTCCGCATGTTGGAGTTTCTTTACCACGAAAACATAACAAATCCGCAAAAAATGGACGACCAAACGTCTAACTTCTTCTTCTTCTTCTTCTTCTTCTTCTTCTTCTTCTTCTTCTTCTTCTTCTTCTTCTTCTTCTTCTTCGTCTTCTTCTTTTCTTCTTCTTCTTCTTCTTCTTCTTCTTCTTCTTCTTCTTCTTCTTCTTCTTCTTCTTCTTCTTCTTCTTCTTCTTCTTCTTCTTCTTTTTCTTCTTCTTCTTCTTCTTCTTCTTCTTCTTCTTCTTCTTCTTCTTCTTCTAATGTGCCGGGTTCCTCCGGAACATACTCGCACATGTGGTAAACTAAGTACAAGTGGTGAACGGTCCAAGTGCAGTTATAAACAGGTTAAAAAATTTCTGATTGGGGTCTACGCAATCCCCGAAGTAGAGCAGAATGGCATCTGTCTGTTGTTTGTCATTTAGACCGGATGCTAAGTCCTGGAGCATGATTATGAGATGGCTCTCACAGGATCTCTTCTTTCTGAAACCATGCTGTCTTTCAGATAGAATATTATTTCTTTCTTTTGTTAAGCAACCCGCAATTTCAGGCCTTGGTTCAGACCTCGTTAGTGTAATAGCCAGTATCTCGAGTATGCTGATATTGAAATACGCGACTGCGATAATGATCATACTTTGTCTAAAAGTAGTTTTGTAATACAAGATACAAGAAACTATCGTGACATATCAGATTCGTCGATGCACCATCTTCTTACCAACGTATTGATCACGTAAACCGTATCCCCCACCCTCCGTTCCACCACCTCAATAATGTTTATATTATCCGAATGCATCAGGCGCGTGGCCTCGGCTGGCGTGGCGCAGTCGGAAGCGCGGCGGATTTGTAACCGGATGTCCCGGGTTCAATCCTCCGTGGTGCCACTGAGATTCGTCGGTGTGTTCTTGGGCAAAACACTTTCCCTTAGCCTCGTCCGTCGGATGGAGACATAAACCGGGCGGTCCTGTGTATCGGTCTATCCTCCGAGCACGTTGAAGAACCATAGGAATATATTCGATACTAAGAGTAGGACACGGTTCCCGGATTCCTGTGTATCCTTCCCCTCTCTCTGGGGCGGCTCTAAATAACCTATACTGTGTTGATAAGCCGTTAAACAACATTCAATTCGTCAGAGGGAGAGATATAATGATTCATGTTTCCGACTGAACTGTTTAGCATTGCATTGAATCGTTTCAAGTTCGATTAGATGGTTTGAAAAAACACTCCGGATTATTTCACAAAGCATCGGATTGTTTTAAGTTTGATTAAATGGTTTCAAAAAAAGTAGTGAATCAAATAAAGTTACATTGAATTAAATATAATACCGATGAATTAATTCATCTTTGACTGGATGATTTATTAAAAACATACTTTTGGCTCATAGGTAATCGCCACCTATGAAAAACGGGACAGTGTAGCAGTCTACGCCAACGTATATATTTAGCACAGTCTGTGCCAACGTATTTATTTGCGGAAGTCATATATATTTGGCAATCGTACAAACTCGTTCATTTCCGTAGATCATCGGAAATAATTATTTTTGAAAAAAAAAGTTGAGGCAGTTCCGATCGATATATTTGGAAAACAAATATTTATTTAGTTTCGGTCACCCAGAAGTTCGCACCATTATTTATCGATATTTCATTGATATATTTGTGTCTGCAATATATTTATTTTAGAGAAACTATTTATTTTCATCTCAAATATTTTCATCTTCAATATATTAAGACTGACAATATATTTGTTTATAAAGCGCATATATTTTCGGTATAACATATAAATGTTTGCGTCTACAATATATGAATTAGGGGAAAAAATATTCAGAGTAACGTATATATTTTTCAGAATATATATTTCTAGGAATAACATATATATTTGTGCGATATATATTTTTGGATAGAATATATATATTTCGTAGTCACGTATATATTTGTCTGTATCATATATATTTTGTGTTCAATATATATATTTCGGAGTAACGTATATATTTGTTTGTATCATAAATATTTTGTATTCAGTATATATATTTCACACGCAACGTATATATTTATCTTACAACATATAGTCACGTATGGCGCCTCATACGTTTAGTCTATCGTTACTTATAGCATGTAGTTCCACTTACAAATATTGAAAATCAAAGGTTTAATGTTTACTTTGTTGAATTTGACATTTTGTCATTGAACTCTGAACACAGGAGTCAGATCATGGATTTGTTATCATCTGCACATAATAGCCTCGAGGCAGAGCCTTGGTTTCGATAACAACATGTATACCTCATGTTGGAATTCCCCTTTTTTTACCGGATACCCATGTTGAATTACTTTGTGTTTGGCTACACTTTCTACCAACTAAGATAGTAAACGTGTGCACGGAACGGCCATAGTATGTCCATTTTTCTTCGATACAAGGAGTTTAAAAGACAATGTAGTTTTCATATGCGGCATACTCTTCCTACGTATGGACATCCCTTGGCCTCGTCCGTCAGATGGGCACGTATACATTGGAGCATCAGAGTATGTTACAATATACTCTGTAAAAAAGGTTTTGGACCATGGCAGTGTTCAAACCCGTACAATGATCGCTGAACCATGACATTCGACCATAACCCATATTATCTCAGTTGATAATTCACAATAGATCAACAATCAACAATAATTATCGTTTACAATGAAAGTTTGCGAAAAAATAATAATCTTTTTATTGGTTACTCGAATGTGTCCGTAACTGTTACTTTGATGGACTTTGCAACATTTTTTACAGACCCTTTGTGTGTTCGCGATATTTTTTTTAAACCAAATCTTGTTTGGAATTTAATGTTTCTGGTATCAAATTAACCGGGTAGGGTAGACCTTGGTTACTAAAAAAAGATACTTAAATTCTGTCCACTAGTTTTATTTTTATATGACTTTACATACCCTGTTCCAAAACTTGTTTTACCGAGTATAGTATATTCGATAGTAAGACTAGAACACGCTTCTCGGATTTCTATGTATCCTATTACACATTTTGATGATGGGTCGTTTAAAACAATTCAATTCGTTTGAAGTATGCATTACGTTCAAACAGATATCTATGCTTGTTAACTTATTTAACGACCGATGTATCATGTGTTTCCCTGCTAATGCGTAGTAACTGAGGATAATAATGCACATTCGTTTTGGATTCTCAGTTAGAGTAGCACCATGCCGCTTTAATGATATATGTCTGTGATTATTTTATTTTCTTGCAATGCAGTCACGAAATGGCAGATCGATTCGATTATAAAACGGAGCTTAATGTCAGTATTATGCAATTGATAGTACAGTATTGATGCAAAATGGTAATCACTAAACAGAAATTATTGCTGTTTTCACATCATCTCAATGAAATCGTGAGACATCACATGATATTTGATGCTACATACCGAAGCCAGAAATGCTGTTAATGAATCCACTGATATGTTTCCACATTCTCATTTTCGATCTATTTTAAAAAAAACGGAATCTGTGATAAACTTCTTTTATTTGCAAATATTATCTAAGAAATTAGCGCGACATTATGCAACGGTATCAACTGATGTTACATACCTTACTTTAATGATGGAGTTTTAAAGGCGTAACACGCCCATTGATTGTTGCATTGAGTTGTGTGTGAATTAAAATTGAAATGCCATGTTGCCACTCATATCTAGGCCCAAATTAAAAATGAATAACTTACATTCTCATCACAAATGACACATATGCTGCCAAAATATCCACAGAAAAATGGGGGTCATGTATCTTCTAAGAAAGAACTTGTCTCATGAATGAATGGTCCCTTTAAAAACATAAACACTGAGATGCCATAATATTGTATTCATACACTCATTTCGATATAAGCAAAATAAATTAAAAACTCACAATTTTAACATGGCAATGCTTGAAAAATGTAACAAATAAATCAACAATGTGATATAAACCAAAAATAGCACTTTAGATTAGTGAAAATGCCTTTTTTTACAAAAATAAATGAGAATTATTTATTGACGCCATTATGCGAATACCCCAGGCCGACACTTCCTGAGTTGCAATGGGTGTGCTACACCTAAAACTACACCGGACCGTGTACAACGACGTGTGAAGAGCTCTTATCCGGTACCCAAGCCACTTCTACCCTACCCCCTCTACCCCGCCATCACTATGTAAGATCGGAATGTCTAGCACAGGATAACTTTATCTGATATGCAATAAATGTAGTTCTTAGGATGTATTCAAGATATATGTAAATTGTTACATATACATATTTTGCAACGTTTGTTCCCTTCCTGACAACTACGTATGGGCGAAGAAGATGCGAAGAAGATGCATTTAATGCCTTGAGAGATTTAATGCAGAACAGGACTTTAAATTTGTACATGCCTACTATTGTGTACGAACAGTCTTGCTCTTTTCAATACAACATACAAATATCTAGGCATGAAATTCTTATTTTTTACATACGTATTCCACAAATGTTTTTCAAATGAAAATAACACATATGTAATACATATGAAAAAATGTTTTACTAAATGATGTTAAAACTTAAACAGGTGTTAAACTATTTTCTACAATATTCTGTATTTTTTTTTCCATAAATACTTGATGTATTTTATGCATAATAGTTTCATATTAAATACATATGTATACATTTCATATGACACAAGTGTATTATTTTAACATGACCAATATATGTGGTACATATGTGACACATATGTATCATTTACATATGTGACATGATACATATGTGTCACATATGTAAATAACATGAATTATATAATTATGAAAGAAACATGCAAATAATAAGAAAGTAACTTATATGTGGCACATGTCACAACATTTTTCCTGTGTAGATTTCAGCCACGTTGTGGTGGAGATCAATAATTTTAATAAAGCATGTAAATCATTAAATTTTACACGGACACAATTGCCAGATTTAAAGAAAGCAAGACGCGTTGCTTTATATGGTATGACGTTCACCAACAAGTTTGACGGAAGGAATTAACTCTGTAATATAAATCCGGCGCCGATTAGGTATTCCTCAAACGCGATCTATAAAACTGTTCTGTATAATATAATATTGAAATTCAATAATGATTTGTTAAGATATCATAAAGTGAAAGTTAGTCATGCAGTCCTAACGGAGAACGCAATCTGTTTAGTGTAATTTTAAGTACCATTATTTAATGTTGATTTGAAGCAGATGTATAAAATGAAGTTGATGAACAAAATGCAATTAACGATAAAACCCGTTTGTGGCTATTGTTTACCAAACGGTTATCTGCTTCATTTTGAGCCAAATGCTGGTTCGTAGAGCATATTTCTGTATATATGCTATAGACACTTTACCGGATATGTGAACTTTCACGGATGTATACGATGTAGTGATATGTGCATCCTATATATATATAATCCTCTCTGATTCCGACAGGTTAATTAACGTACTTATTAAGCAGTTTATATTCCATATATTCGATAGAGAAGACATTATCTGCATTGATGCTGCGTAATCTCGCCTTGCAGAGTAGATAAGGACTACTCATAACAGTATACAGTTATCACATGTGTGTTTGGGGAACAGTCAAAACTGTTTTCCCGAGGTGGAGGGGATGGAAGTGTGAACTGTTTCCCTCGGCCTGTCGGCCTCGGGAAACAGTTCACACTGACATCCTCCGACATCAAGGGAAAACAGTTTTGACTGTTCCCCAAACACACGTGATAACTGTTTTATTACCTGATTAATGTTACTGTACGAAACAGTGAAAATGAAAATTTGTTTTATAATGGGAACCTATGGTGAAAAAAGCAACATGACGTCACGCAAACGAAATTCCAGCACGTGAGGGAAACAGTCGAAACTAAAGCCCGGTAACAGTTTGTTTTCACCGGGAACAGTCTTTTCCTTAGTGAATTAGCAAGAAATGACGATATAGCATTTATATAGGAGATCAGGTAATAATAAAATATGATGGTGAGATCCACCACTCAGTAGAATGGGCATACAACAATCTGTTGTAATGAGACCCTGGAATAATTATCAAGTGGATATCAGTTAATAATAATACAGTGTCTCATTACAACGGCTTGTTGTATGTCCATCCTATAGCGTTGTGAATTCAACTGGTCAGCTCTTGATGAGCAGTATTCCCCATACATGTGCAACAGCAGGAGTACAACATTTGCGTGCATACCACCACGTGCAAACAAGGACCTCGGAAAGTCTTACATAGCTTTAGAATAGGGATGATACACCTTGAACATTGTTATAAGGCCTGTTATAACAGATGCCCATCTGTTCCTTTATAATTTCGGAATGTTATCAAAGTATCTTGCGAAACTTACTTTACACTGTACTTGCAGAAAGCATAGACTTCCCTGTATTGCAACATGGTGTGAATGCAGGGGAGTTATTTGTAGCATGCGTACCAGATTCAGAATGTTAACATGCGTCAACATTCGGCAGCTGAAAACATAGTATTCTGTTAAAGATGTTAATATCATGATTGTCTCTTTCTGTAGCTTTGTATTATTTTCCAGGCTGAGTTTTCTTTAAAACTACGTTTACTTCTTAATTGCATTTTTCTCAATCCAAAACTGAATATCACTTCTCTCGGTTCTGTTAATTGGCATATTTTTTGTTTGCAATAGTTTAATAAAAGAAATACTACAATGGCAATTTGTGAGTTTGAGTTTAATTATCAAAATCGTTTAAAAATGTCTTATATTACAAATACATGATATTCATGCAATTCTTTTTTAAGCTATTTTTTTTAAATTTATTTTTTGTGTGTTCGTCCATTTGTTTTCCATATACACGAACATAGAAGAAGAAGAAGACACTTTATTTGCCTCGTCATAGGTCTATGGAGGTTCGAGGCCACCCTCCATATATATAACAATATTGCAATAAGTCTAAAAAGACCCTTGAGCAAATCAATAAAATACATAATCATTTAACATTTTTTCGTTTCTCGATCATAGTGGACAGTGTGAATATGTGTACTTCAACCTTTTTGTGTTTGTGATGTCGTTTGCATTTTTTATTGCTTTTGCCTTCTCGTTTGTCTGTTTGCGTGTTTGTTTTTGTTTTTTGTGGTTGAATGTCGTCCTTGAATGCTGCTTTACCTGTCCGATATTTGTATCTTTCTTTATATCTAAAATACATTACTCATATGATAAGGTAAATAATAAGTTTAAATGTTAATCA
The DNA here is from genome assembly GCA_037043455.1 of Cyrtodaria siliqua. Lineage (NCBI taxonomy): Eukaryota > Metazoa > Mollusca > Bivalvia > Adapedonta > Hiatellidae > Cyrtodaria > Cyrtodaria siliqua. The sequence continues at coordinate 67,184 of JAWPHD010012674.1, forward strand.
ATCAAACAAAAATACCATTCTTCGATGATTCTAATTGGTAACGTATTATTGACTTATTTGAGTCAAGTATCTTCTAGATACCTGTCTGTCGATCATATCTTTCCCTGCGAAATCGAAACAAGAGGAAAGATATAATTCAAAACTGGTATATTTAAGTCAAAATGTAATGGGTCCCTCTTTATCTACATAATAAGACAATGGTAAAGACCTTCAGCTCCCTTTCATTTCAAAAGAAATCATTTTTTAATAAATATTTAAAATGTTCGTAAATTTTATTTGCAGCCTGCTTTCAAGTTACTTAGGAACATTTTGTCCGTACCTTAATACATCTTGAAAGATACTTTGTTTTGTTATAAATAAAGTTCAAACATATTTCATTTTATGCTTTATTTTTGTAGATTTTCTCCAAAAATGTCAAGATGTATCAACTTTGGTATCAACTTTGTTTATTCCAAACATTTTTCCCATGCACATTTATATAATAGAATGTTTATTTTAAGACATTAACTCCCTTATATTGCAATAAAATTGTATTTTAAATAGCCCCAGTTTTCGGCGGTTTTTGGTTTAAATTTCGATATTCTGGCCAAAAGTAATGGCATTTTCAAATCTCTGATCCTTTAGGACTGTTTCTTCTGTAGCTCATGACACCTTTACATTTAAAGAAATACTATAACGACTTCTGTTTTATTATATTTTAATCATAATTTAAAATTTCATAACTATTCCAAAACCAGCGGACTTTAATTCATTTGTGTTGATTTCCCCCCCCAAAATTTCAAGATTTATATATTTTATTCATTCCAAATATTTGTTTTTATGAACTTGTATATAAAAAGATAACTTTAAGGACTTTCAATCTCCTTATATTGTAATGCGAATTATATTTTTAGAAGTAATCCCGTTTTTAGTGATTTGGTTAAGATTTGCAACTTTTGGCCCAAAATATCCCAATTTTTCCAAATCTCTGATCCTTTAGAATTTTACCTTTATCTCAGGACATCTTTAGATAAATGAAAACACTTTAAACCTACTATTTTGTTTAATTAAAAGTGTCAATATTTTTTTTAAAATTATTCCAAAAATGAGCAATTTGTTCGCTTTTTTTGCTGATTTCCCCCAAAATGGCAAGCTGTCTATATTTTTTTCATTTCAAATATTATTTTTATTTACATGAATATAAAGGCAACTTTCAGAAGCTTCAGCTCCCTAATATTGCAATGATTATAATATTTAAAAAATTATCCAGTTTTTAGCGATTTTGTTCAAATTTGGATGTTTTTGCCCAAAAATAATGTGTTAAGCTACCGTTTCAGAAAAACTATCCTGGCTATTTCTTATTTATTAAGATAGATCTAAAAGGTTATAGCAACTAGAATTTGCCAGCTGAGTTGGTACCGAAAAGTTGAGCAGCACACGGCCTATTTATGGCATGTTCATCTTATTCAGATTTTATCAATTACAGAAACCCCGCCGCTTTCAGTGATTTGATTAGCTATGATTTCGTAAGTCGTATGGTTAACATTTAGTATTTACATTTGGTGTTATGTCAATTAGATTTATCTATTCATGTTCGTGTTCACCTTTGTTATCCCTTATTAAGAATGATCGCTGGCAAGTTCGACTTTTTCAAGTATACGCGTTTTGTTTTTGAATCAAAGTTTTATTTATAACACACGTGTTTCTTTTATTTCCATCATAGTAGATAATATATACATTTTCCTGTCATTTGTGACTATTTTTTTGTCAAGAAACAAGGGGTATGGGTTACTCTGATTATAATCTATCGTTTTGTTATAGAAACTAAGATACATACTGCGGTAACTGAATGCAACCTCAATATCAAGTTGTATGTGTTTATTTTCTCAAAGTGTCAAAATAAGTCCAAAATGTGTGTAATTTAAGGAAATGTTTAACATAAAATGTAATAGAATCATTGTGGACTATAAATAGTTGTATTTGCTTTGTAAGAAATGGCATATGTAAGCAGTGTGGCGGGCGTAAAAAGTCGCCCCGAATACAAATCACTAGGGTATCACTTACGGATCCTTTGGTATCATCAAGCACAATATGTGTGGCTTTAAAGTAGAATATCGCTTAAGTCGGTGCTAGGAGACCTGAGAGGTGTTGCACTTTACATTACCCCTCATGAACGACTCAATAAAACCGAGTCTGCTACTTTTAACTCTTGTTTGTGTTTGTTGCTTCAAGTTAATTCGGCTTTTGTTTGGAGATTGCGGTGTTGGGGGGCGTCGTGGGGAGGGGGTGAGTTGGCTTATCAGGGATTTTTATTATCCTAAGCGGAAAAAACAAACTTGGGAGTGATGTGGGGGTGGGGGTTGAGTATTATTAAATACCCCCGAGTTAATGGTTTATATTCTGGCTCACGACTGAGTGACCTCAGGAGAGACGTATCTTTCGTCCGTAGTAGTGTTTTAAAAAAGAAAAGAAAATCCTTCTAAATGCCATTGCTCTAATGCAGCCCGTTCACTCTAATGCAAACACCATACATTTTGGACAGCATTTGTGTTAATTCGACTGTTTAAGCTCGCACACTTTTATAATTTCCTTTTACTTCATCATGGCCGTCAACGCGAAATGTAAATTCTAAAAGTCTACTGCACTTTCAGTTAGGATATGTGTGTGAATGAAGACCTTTCACAGAAGGGTTGAACGACTGCCTTCGATATTTGATTAAACTCTTTGAAAAGAAATTTTACGCAAATAAACGTGACAACATACCGTGTTTACATCACATAAGGGGCGCTCAGCACCGGATACTCCTCTTAATGGTGCAGACGTCAGCATCATTAGAGCGTATTTAGGCGTATTGGGCTAACATTTCCTGTCTGGAAAAAAACACATACAAACACGTTTTCTTTTTTGATTCTGCCAATTTCCCCCGTTACTTGTTTCCTGGGACTATTTCATTTCTAATACGTCACGTCTCTAAATGTTTACGTTCACGACGTCAACATTTTAAAACATCGCCTAATTTGGCGGAATTTTCAAAAGGAAAAAAACGTAATTCGTGGGCTTCTCACCGCCTTCGGCAGCCGATGATATGTTTTTTGTTTGTATATGAAACATAGTTAACGTCGAAGAATATTAATTAGCATCATAATGTAAGTATATTGTCGAGAATGGCTTTAGATTACAATATGATATATGCCATTTGTTTTTATATTCCCGTCTGGTCGGCTGATGAAGGTCATAGAGCGGACGTTGAGATTTTCGTCATTACAACCGCAACAAATCAGGACATTTTGGCTAATAATTGGTTGGATAACATCGAGTGCTCATTCGGTATTGGGGTGGAATCTTCTATACCAGTCCAAGCGATAAAAATCAAGGACCCTCCGAACAACTGTGGAACGTTTTTTTCAATCCATCATATCTGAACCGGGTTTATATTGCTTTCTGTATTTACGTACGCTACTGTAGAAGGAACGACTCGGCACTTTGTGCTCGACTGAGTGGGGGGGTCGCTTAAACTTGCATTTGTGCAATGTAATCCGACTAATAAACTCATAATGTTGGATATTCCCATTGCTCATAACTGCCTCAGGCATTAAACGCGCAGTACATTTGTAGCTAATCCTCATACAGAAGGATCTGGTTATTTTTAATCCAAGCGGACACACGTATTGTTTGTCGTGCCTTAAGGATGTCTCTTGAAAGTATTAACATTGAGTATTCACAATTGCTCTCAATGGAACTACCGTTAACCTATACGGGACTCCTCAGCGACCCGGAACAGTCAGGGAAATAAACAATATCACTCGCTTAAGCCAGTTAAGCAAAAATATTATGCTTATCCATCAGATATAAGCTGCGGCCAAACAGATACGCCGCTTCTGACCACAACCATAGGGGTCCGCTCATGAGCTTTGTGCTAAATACCAGTGAAATCGAAAAAAAGTTTCCTACATGAGTATGGAAAACATCTGAGTCCAGCAGCATATCATAGAATAGAACATTATACAAGGGTAATCACTTGCATACAGGTCATTCTCACTAAGTTAGTCTATGCTGAATATTGTTTTAATTAAAAGAGCAAATCATTTAAACTCTACATGCCTTCAAAACAAAAGTGTTCAAGGTGTCCCAACATTGTATACATTTCATATCGCTCAATTCAGTACCTGAGAAATCGTCATCGAAACGTTGAAAAACTGTCAACATGTTTAGTCGGAAGACCCCGTGCCCTAACACAGTCACTCTGTAAACAACACTCTAACGGCAGTTGCGTACGAAAACTAGACCACCGATCATTTAGACTCACCGCAGATAATGAATGCTAATTGTTTTCAATGTACCAGTTAATTCAATGGAAGCTACATTTTCTCTCTGTTTACAACCGTCAATTTTGTTTCAATCGGCAGCCATATTGGTCCGGTACCTGCGCTCAGAAGAGAAAATAGCGAGCGCAGTAGCGAAGGGTACCAGACCAATATGAAAAATGTAGCTTCCATTGAATTACTGGTAAGGAAAACAATTAGCATTCATTATCTGCGGTGACGACTAAATGACCGTGGTTTAGTTTCGTACGCAACTGCCGTTAGAGTGTTGTTTACCCAGAGTGACTGTGTTTAGGGCACGGAGTCTTCCGACTAAAAAATTGGACCAGTTTTTCAACGTTTCGTTGACGATTTCTCAGTACTGTATTGAGCGATATACATGTATACCAATGTTGGACACTTGAACAATTGGGTTTAGAAGGCCATGTAGAGTTAAATGATTTGCTCTTTTAATTAAATCAATATTCACCATAGACTGAACTTAGTGAGAATGATCCTGTTTGGCCAAGTGATTACCCTTGTATAATGTCTATTCTATTGATATGCTTGCTGACTCAGATGTTTTCCCAACTCATGTAGGACACCTTTTGTTCGATTTTAACAGGTATTAACGACAAAGCACAATTAGCCGGACCCCGTATGGACCACAACCATGGAATGAATATGTGATGAAATAATATGAAGAATATTATGCAGATATAACTATACCCGAATTTGGAGTTCCAGTGATAACTCTATCAGGTTAGGGTCCGCACACAAGTGGCCAGATGCACATACCCGAGTTGACGGTTGGCAAAGCACACAGATCCCAGGACCCAACTTTGCAATATGATTGATCGCGATCTTGTCAACCTCCCAAGAGACTGTATGTGAGCAAGTTATTAAAAATTGACAAATCACTCAGAGAACGAGCTTAACGTACTCACCTTCAATGGAGTCTGCCAGTAAAAGACATAAGTACAAATCCATGCTGCTTTAACGAAACTCCAAACGGCAATACAGCAGCAGACTTGCCACGAGAGTCACTTCAGAAACCAGAGAGAGAAAACACCCATGCATGCTTGATTCACTTCCCAACAGAGCCCTCTATATGTGGCAGCTCCAAACACAGTTACACCAGCTATTGTGCAAGCAGAGCAGAAAAACATGACTACGCCGAAGTAGAAAAGAGTCAAAATAAGAAGCCTCAGATGGAAAGACTCAAGAGATGAATACGCAGACAAGCACAAATATTATACTTCTGCAGTGGACACGATGAAATGCCTACTGTCAAAAACATACCACTGAAATCACTCAAAATTACCGAGAATAATCAAAAACACAGTGCTAACAAATCCGCGTGTTCCGGCTTGATCCAGATCGTAAACATACCGCGAAATAATAAATCTTGCTGTGTACTTACAAGATACTTCTCACATAACTCACAACAGAGAGAACCAGAACGGAAACATAGGCCAATTATCCCAGTACCCCATGCAAGGATTGTTATAGTGAGGCGAGTCAAAAGCTACTAGTAATTGGGATAAATCCTAGATCCACACAGCAAGGATTTATGTTGTTTCTTGTTGATAGAGGGATTACCATTACGGAACATATCTATTTTCGATAGTAAAACCGGAGACATGTTGCCAAGACCATCTGTCCCCACATTATCAGCGAACATTCCTAGAAGGACGATGACTCCCTTCTGGCCACATTCATGCGCTGTAGGCGTTGGTATATAAACACAGTGGACTCAAACCAAAATTCAATGAAAAATCAGAAGAGACCCGCAGATATGATTATAATAATGATACGATGAACGATGAAAATCGGATTTCAGATAATTGATTACTAGAAACTTTCTAACACAATTCAAAATGTATCAAAACAAAAAAAAAACAAACATAAACATAATAAAGTGGAATGTACGAGGCATCATGTCCTCTTCGGGTAGTTTAAGTAAAACTTAGAGACATACGACATCGATATAGCTCTAATACGGAACATAAACTTCTTCCATCTTTATTAGCGTTATGGATTTGTTGTTTCCAAAACTCGAATTGTGTAATCATACACAGTGTGACTCTTCGATGGACATAAACGGATCACTAAAAATGTGTAAAGGTGGTGTTCTATATTATTAAAAAAGAGCTTAAAGTTTTAGAGTGAGACTATGGACAACTATCCGAAGAAAGAATTGCTAGTGTATAAATAACCTAAATGGACAACTCAAAAATCTTTGCAAAAATCTGTAGGGGGGCAATAACTTGCCATCTGCTAATTATCAGTACTATGAGAATGAAGTTAACACATGGCATTCTATTTTAGATTGTTACTCAGATTATGGAACAGTAAGAATCGTAGGTGATTTAAAACCGCTAGATTTAAAATACGATTATGCAACGCGACCAAAATCACCTTGAGGCAATGTTATCTAGACTGGTAAATATCATGCCTTATATCTCTTAACTCCTGACACTACGGCACAGGTCCCAAGTGTCACATTTTCTACTACAGAAGAAATGCTAGGACCATATAATAATACACTGCTATAATAGTGATCTTATATCATAAAGTAAAGTCCTGCATGATGATCTATTTAATGTGTATCAGATCACCGACAATGTATTCTCAAATCGGGGTACATCCCCGATATTATAACGTCCTTCGAAAGTACGCATGTACATTTCTGCAATAAT